>JARPRG010000441.1:105709-119184 GCA_031001745.1 Hartigia nigra | reverse complement strand
ACACTATATTTGGATGCAATTTATGCAAAAAAAAAAAATTGATTTTTGGAACCAGTCACACGGGATGACCCCCTTAACCCAGTCTCCCTTTTCGGACGGATGTAAATATAGACCATAACTTTACTTTCCTTTATTTAAAAAACTATCTTTCAGATTTTCATGAAACTTAGTATACAAAGGTTCTTGAGGTCACTGAATCCAAATATATACTCTATATTTTGATATTTGTAATAACGAATCGAATATAGTGGATTAAATTAGGAGATATGTTTTTGATGTTTTATTCCAGACAAAAGCCCTCCGTTCATAAAGGATTAATGACCATTGGTGCAAAAATACTAGAGCTTTTGGTGCATTTTTGCACCACTGGGCGGTTAATAGGTTAAACACAGAAATCGGAATAGTATAAAATGAGTATCACCTTTAGAAACTTTATAATCTAATCTGACCAAATATGATCTAAACTGAATTGTTTACAATAAAATTCTGTGCATATAGAACAATTAAATGACGGTACAGAATTATTCGGCGTAGACCATGTGCAGAATCCGTGAACGTATAATATTAAGTTTTTCAAGAATAAAACGTTTTGAACTATTTGTTTAGTACCTACACACGGTGTAGAATATTTATATGCAATAATGAAGATCTACGCATGACTCACAAAAGGCTACAAATACCTTTACGACGCTTAAAGGGCGATACATATGTTGTCTGGGATCTTCTATAATTATTGTCATTGCATGTAATTCCAATAAGTAATAAGTTGGTACATGCACTAATCTATATACCGTGCTCTACATAATTTTCCTAGTAATGTCTAATCTGACGCAGAGTGACCTTCTCCATCACAAACACTTGGGGATACCGAAGTAAGAACGGCTCCTGGAGCGGCATGATTGGTCATTTAGCCAGGGGTGAAATTGATATAGGTGGAACAGCGACATTCTTTACAGATGAACGTATCGGTGTTGTGCAGTATGTTTCACTCTATACACCTACTAGGTCAGTACACAAAATATGTCAGTAGTTTTCGTGTATCTTAAATTATTAACAATGTTGGATATAGAGCTAAGTTTGTCTTTCGACGTCCACCACTTTCCTACGTCAGTAACGTCTTCACATTGCCTTTTCGACGATCCGTTTGGATTGTTATTGGAGTATTTATAGCCTTGATATTTTGCTTACTCCAACTGACATTAAAATGGGAGTGGTTTAACACTTCGGCAGAAGAAAGAGTAAGACCTCACTGGTCAGGGAATGTCTATAAACCAACTGTGAGCGATAATCTCCTTATTCTTGTTGGCGCGATATCTCAACAAGGTATTTCCAGATATTTTAAAGAACTCTGAATACTTAGTAAAATTCATGAATATTTTCCCTTCTTTCACAGGATCTTATTATGAGCCCAGAGCAGTATCACCTCGTATCATTATTCTCATGTTACTTGTGGCTGCCCTAAGCCTTTACGCTTCTTACACGGCTAACATAGTCGCATTGCTACAGTCCACTACTGATTCCATTACGACTCTCGACGACTTATTGCATAGCCCATTGAAAATTGGAGTTCACGACATTGTCTACAATCGCTACTACTTTGAGGTGATTTATATAATTCTACTTATTTATTTAGAAACTACATATACGCAAAATGTTAAACAATTTAAACAGCTCATAATATAAAAGTTAAAATACGAAGTCTGCATAATCTGTAATCTATTAATCGTAAGGATGACTCATGTGAGTCCGTATATACCGTATCGATATTGTGGATTTTCCAGTTCGATAATATAAGTTGATGCAACTTGATAACAAAGTCTATCATTCGGTCATTTCGAAATTGTTTTGTTAGAGCCAAAAAACAAACTGTCATCAGACAGAATAAAATTCAGTGAAGAAGTTTAATCCCACGTAGAACACCTGAAGTTTCCGCGTTCAAGATCGAGCACCCCCCCTCGTGAATCATAGGATTAAACCTCAGCCGCCGTGGAACGAATTTTAATGGTTTTAAAAATTTCATAGTCGTGAAATAATTTGTAATCTTTACGAATACAGCTAACTCCTAATGATATTTCGCGGTAAACTGTGTTGTCAATAATTTTTGCAAAAACTTAGAAATATCCCGGTTCATTGTTCTAACGTCCAAGTATCCCAGATTAATGTTCCTGATATCCAGGTTTATCTAACCATCGGGTTCGATGTTCAGGTTCATTTTATCATTTTCTATATTCAAATACTTCTAGTTATCGCTTCTTGTGTTCAGGTGTTCCGTATTATATAAATAAATATAAATATGTTCCCTATGCATGCCTGGGTATATCTGATTATTGATTTTGATTTAAAAGTATTTCAATCGACGTTTTAAGTTTTCAAGTATTTCGAGTCATCGTTTCTTATGCTTTTAAAATTCTGATTACCATTTCCCATGATTAGGTTTTTAACCTGCTTGCAGTGTTCTTCCTTATATTCAAGTGACCCAGATCATCGTTTCCGGTGCATAAATGTGCCTGTACAAAAGTTCTCGCTCAGAATTCTCATGTATGTGGTATACTAAATTCACCGTTCAAAATTTCAAAATACTTCAAATTATTATTTTGGTTATACAGTTCCGATGACTATTCTTTCCTATATTCAGACATTCCTGAAGTCCAATTTATGATATTTAGGATTTCAAAATGCTCCGAATTATTATTCCCGTTCTGAAATAGCACAAGTATCTACGAAGAATATATTCATCGTATTCTACATATACAGTGTTATTCACCATAAACATATCAGTTGAAGTTGGACGCAAATGAACAATTCCGTTAACCCTGTGAGAGGCATATTTTTTCACTCGACCAATTTTGCTATCTTGGATTATTTATCGGTTTCTTGGCATGCTGACTCCAAATCCGTTGTCAGAATTTAAAAATTCAAACTTGATAATACAATGACCAGTGTGTCGACAAATTGAAATTAACATTTATTATATTAATAATGATTTTTATCGCGTTTCAAATGACTGCTTGCAGGTAAATTTTACTTGAAATATCGAAAATCTAACAAAGAAGTCGCGTAAACAAATATTTTTGAATGCCAAATTTAGTTTTGAAACGGTAGCCTATTTTGCCTCAACGTATTATTTTGCAAACGCACCATCTAAAGTTGGACGTAAATGGACAATTCCATTGATCGAAGCAGTATGACCTCATTAAACGAATAAAAAAATTTAAAGCTTACTACGTTGATAATGGGTGCGTTCCGATATTCGCTCAAAGTGCTGTAAGCGTGGTTGTATCTCACTCTATTGTATGCAGATAAACAGGGACACATGATACTTGCAGTACAGGCAGTGAATTTCGGAATGTACCCAATGTTATGACGTTGACTTTCATTTTTTTAATAATGCCATACTGCTTTGATTGATGGATTCACCCAATTGCGGTCAACTTCATGTAGTGCGATTTTTGTGAATAATCCTTGTATATCTGAATGCGTGATATACGTATATAAATAATGCATACTTGAATTTTATAATAATTTTATGTAAACAATTGGTAATAGATAGATTTACTTATGAAAAATGCATCTTAAAAAATTAGAAACATTTATTTCTGAAAAATGAGTGTATGAAAAATTCGGAAAGGGGGTATATATTGTAGTAATAAATGCAGGAATCATGTCTAAAAATTTTTAGCCTACAGCTCTTCGTATTTACATACGGCCAAATTTAATTTAATTTAAAGCAATGGGCTTTTTGTATACATTGTTTATTAACAATGACAAATATAATAAATAAATGCAAATGCAATTTTTATTTATGATTACATAGTTTAGGTTTCTAGAAATCCGAAAAGTACAACTGTATGGATATTTACGGTAAAGTAGATCAACGACATACATGAAAAACTTTACCTCCTATGGCCTGTTTGTTGTTACATTATGGAGTGTTTTGGCACATTTCCTTCACATTTCCACTGTGACATGATGTGACAAAGAAAACCAACAGACAATCCCAACATAAAAGGCTCTTAAAGATTTACTAAAAAGTTCTCAGCTCTGACGAAGACGTCTGAAAAGTTAATTAGAAATTCTGTGTACAAATTGTGTATTGAAGAATTGTCATGTGTCGATATTGGAACTCAGAGTTCTAAGAAGAACAAAAGTTCTTCTGCAGATCGCAAGATGTTCAAGAAGACGCAACTTATGGGCATAACAATACAAGTCTTGGTGATGAATTTTCTCGCAAGTACAGATGGATTTGTGTTTCAATACGTACTCGTAACAATACTATCAGATTTTAATGCCGCCTGGCAGCAGTAACTTCACTTGACATGGTATATGCAAATATGAGGCATTCATTGTCAATTCAGCCACGTTTTCCTTTTATTCTCTCGGATCTGTTCCATAAATGGCAACATTGTTGTACGACATGAAATTTTTGTCAATTTTTTCAGGTTTTTAAGTCCAACTATTTACAAGAAGCCCAGTTTTTTAAGTTATTCTATCTAGAAAAATAGAGATAAAACAAAAAAATCGTTGTACAAAAAAATCTTATTTTTGCATTAACTTTCGAATAAAATTATCATAATTTCATTAACGTTGAAAAGTTGATTTTTTTGCAAAAAATATACAAAATATTTTTTCTATAAGAAACACGCCCTCAATCTTTTTTAGAACAAGTTTTAGAATCATTGAGCGTCTGTACAGATTTAATGAAAAAATCACCAGACTGGCACCACCTCACGTTTTGTATTAAAAGAAGATTAAGGGGCTATTAGAGTTTGACACTTTTGAGAAATCGATTTTTTTTTTCATTTTTCGAAAGTATATACATGTAATATGGTTGCGTAAAAATTTCAAAACGATCTGAGCAGTCTAAGTATATTTTTCAGCGTCCTTTATATGAGCGCGCGTACCTGAACGCCGAGCGCGCCAAGCGCACCAACCTGCTTTCCGTCGGTTTAAGCCCCCTTTTATACTTTTATTTACTGTAACACTGCTCCTTATTTTATATGATGTACTGTCAGGTATATTTTTGAAATCTAACCGTTACAAGGAAGCACTGCTTCAAAGCAGTATACGCTCAGACTTTGTACGAGTAACATCGATCCAAGCATCATGGGTAAAGGCAGTAGAACTACAAATGTGCATCCACGAAGAAGTAAAAAACGAAAATACACGGGTAATCAATTTACCGACACATTAGCAGCTCAGTATACAAGTAACTCAGCCGAAAAATTGAAGAAATCGAGAGATACGAGTTTGGATGTGCACATCGAACAAACGTCAGAATATAGTGTCTTGAACTTTTTCACTTCTGCACTTTCTCAAGAAGTTCAAGAAATCTTAAAGTCGATATACGAGGATCTCACAAAAACCGAGCTGCTTGAAAGATGTTTCGATGGTCATACGCAAAACAGTAATAAAAGTTTTAATCAATGTGTATGGAGCATAGCGCCTAAACATCTTTTTAATGGAAAAACAATTGTTGATATTGTGTCGAAGACAGCAGCTTGTGCTTTTAATGAAGGCTTTAAGCCAATTTTGAAAATTATCGAGTTGACTGGCATGAAAATCGGACCGATCGTCGTGGACTACGTCGCAAAGCACGACGACACGAGGGTCAGCCTTGCAGAGCGCCGTAGCTTAGATAGTTCAAAAGAGGCCAGAACTACAAGAAAACAGGCAAGATTGGAAGAACTGGAGCATTTTGATGCAGAGGAAGGACCGTCCTATGGTTCAGGCATGGCAGATTAATGGTAGGTAAGAATTTTTCATGATTTTTCATTTAAAAAAACTTTGAACGCGTTTTTCTCAAAACACCATTTTTGAAATTGGTCTCCACGAGATCTCAAAAACTACTTGACCGATCCTTATGAAATTTAAATCACATACTCTACATATATATTCCTAGAAATTAACCCTCTACGAAGTTAACATTTTGATTCTTAATATCTTTTTTATACAAAAAACAGTGAAAAAAAAACGTGTTTTTAAAAATTCTTTTTCTGTTTTTTATCCGCCATTTTCTTATTTATCGATAAAAATTTATATACAAGGGTCATTACCTACCTGACGTTATACTTAGTCCAACGCACTTTGGTTTTTTGGTTTCAGACAAGCCGTTCCTGAAATATGATGGAGACCGTTTGCCTCGTACTTTTCGAGGCGCTTTGTTCAAGTGCAGTTTTTGATCATAAAAATGCAGTAAAATAAATTTAAAAAAATGTTTCTATGTAAATAAAGACCAGATTTATTACCCCCAATAAGTTTTATTTCAATATTTTTAACAGCATGCCCAGAAAAAATTCCCAAAAATAGCGTTTTATTTTAGCGTTCAAACTCTAATAGCTCCTTAAGTTAACCTTTACAGGACCGGCCCTTTTTTTGGACGACTTTTTTAATTTTAGTGGTAGAAAATTTATTTCCTTGTTAGTGGGTTGAAGTATGAAATAAACGATATCACTCCAGCGCCTAATATTAGGCTTTCGGTCCCGGAAAGGTTAGACGAATAAAACTATGGAATTCAAGGTCAATTTATTATTATCTCAAAAAATGAGAGAATCAAGGATAATTCTACGTCAGACCGACTTTTTATAAGAAAGAATATATGTTTTCAGTTCCAAAATAATGTAATCGATAATTTTTCACGGGTAAAGTATTTTCAGCAAGATGCTCTTTCCTGAAATTTTAAACGATTTTTTTTACAAAATGTCAAGCAATTTTTCGGTTAAATCTTGTGACCGTGCTTCTCCCGATTTGTAATTATCGGGAGCGGCACAACAATCAATAGCAATAATTTGGGGAATGGAGGGAAGGGTGGCAAGCTATCGGGACTCGGGTGTCAATGTTTAAACAATATATTTAATAAAATAAAATAAAAGAAAATAAAGTCAATAAAAAGAAAACAAAAGAAAAGAATATAATCACTTAATAAGCTAAACGCAATAAAAGAAAACTAAATAAAAGGACTAAACTAAATGACGCAAAACTAAACTAAATCAAAACTAAGGGGGACGCAATCGGAGGGGACTCGATCAGCTGGGACTCGAAACGGTGGGATAGAGGGGACGGAGGGGACTGTTTACAGGGACTCCACTCTACTTTTGGGCGCCAGCTACAAGGCGGTGTAGCTCCGTCCAGCGACCTGATAAGGTCGCGGGAACAAACAAACTCGGAATTTGAACTGGAGAGGAGGGGTCTCAGGGGGGAGGGTTCCCGAACGCAACGGCTTCTTAGGAATAACCTCGGTTTTAAGAGGGATGAGGGCTGTAGGGAGGGGGATGTTGGGTTTAAAGGGCGCAAAGTAACTAGGGCGAACGCGACGCAACACACCACTCGGCCTCGCTCACGCGATAAGGCCGATACACGAATTATAAAACGGGGGTCTCTATAATGTCGGGCCTTGTGGGCCGGCTCGCAAAGAATACAAAAAGGAATTAATACTAAAAAGGGAAAACGAGGGTAAAAGCGATTGGGGAAGGGCTGGGTAGGTTTAGGGACTCAATCACACAATACCACAAGTTACTCACGCTAAAAGTCCTCACAATATCCAATATTTCGTTATCTCAATCACTCAATACTTTTCCACACAATATTCGCAAATCTCAAAAAAGAACTTTCGCACGCTATCGCAACCTGGCTCGAAGTGAAGGGCCTCTCGGTTGGGGGGCCTCTTCCTTCGGCTGAATCCTCGGTTGGGCCTCGCTGGTTGGCGGGCCGCTGGCTAGAGGAGACTACGAGCGTTATCGTTGATCCGCGGGTCGGGCATGCGGGTGGTATCTCCATCGATGGTCGAGCCAAGCTTTCACACAGGGGGGGGGGGGGGAGGGAAAGGGTTCAACGCAATCTTACCTGCTAAATAACAATATATGAATGGTACGCAAAAGAAAATACAAATGACACGCAAAAGTGGGCCTCGAGGCGAGTGGTGCCCTCGAGCCAGGAAAATTGGAGGGGACCTGTAACGATTTCTCGTTACAATCTGTAGATATGTTCGGAAATTCTGAAATTTGTGCAGCAGAGTTGAAGGGATGTTTCTTGAAGAAAAAAATATTATGTATATTTTTTGCAAAAAATCAACTTTTCAACGTCGATAAAATTATGATAACAATTTTATTCAAAGTTTAATGAAAAATTACGACTTCTTTGTGTAGCGGTTTTTGTTGTATTATCTCTATTTTTTCAGATACAGTAACTTTAAAAAATTGTGCATATTTTAAAAATTGGACTTTAAAATCTAAAAAAATTTACAGAGAGTGCCTTCATATAGTCAATTACAATGTGGTCAATTATGGAGCAAATTCGAGAAGGTAAAAAAAGTGGCTGAATTGACAGAGAAAATGCCTTTACAGTAGTTTTTTTCTTTTGTTTTCAACTAATTTGATAAATTATTAGTGTAGCCATATTCCTTGCATGACAAAGAAACCGGGTTTTCTAGATTTTATATTCACAAAAATATTATCTTCAAAAATAATTCCGAAGACAAAACCAATCTGTCAAATTTTGATGACGGCGACCGCCATAACGTCTGCTTCATTTTCGTACATTTTCCTTCGAGTTAGAACATTTAGTAAACTTATATGTATGCCGATTACCCGCCTTCCATGTCATATAAGGAAGACTACTGAGTCAATCATTCAGTTCAATTCACAAGAAAAAATGATGATAAAGGTTTCTTCGCTTCTGACGTCACTGCTCTGTGTATTGTATATACACATATAGAATAGTGCAACAGCAACGTTAATGAAGTTCTATATTCTACAGTATTTCACAACCTGCTCTGATATATTGAAAAGTAATTACGATTTTGGAAATATCAATTTGCCATAAAGCACGAGCGCTTTGACCATGTGATCGCATCTCATACATTCACAGTTACAAGAAAATATTAACTTTGCGAATGCCAAATTTCATTTCTCATACAAAATTCAACCCGATCTGTTCGGTGAGTCATCCAGAATTATGGATACCACCTTTTTGAAACCAGAAGTGCAAAATATTTGCAAATCTTACTGTGTCATCCATATACGAAAGTTCGTTTCTTGCGTAAATTTCTGTCTGTTCAGCCGTTCATATAGAATGTTGAATACAGAACACTAAATCATTGGCTTATTACACTACAATGAACCAATAGTCATCATTTCATGATGACAACGAAACATATCGGTGACGAAATTACACTGTTTTGTATTGTAAAAGAGAAACGTACAGTACATTTCTTAAATTAATCTTTTTAAATTAATATCAAATTAGCTTTTAACACCTATATTATTTTTTGATTCTGGCTTTCATGCGCCAAAGCTGATCTTAAAAATTGTCATCTTACAATTAGACTTAATTTTTCAATTTAACCCTTTGCGATCGTGCATCGTTATATGTCTACCAAAATACCCAGAAGTACCCCAATTCCTGTTCGTAAAGGGTTAAATTTAAGTAAAGTTTAATTGAAATCTTCTATTTAACGTTTATGATTCATTAGCTCGAATGCCATAAATTCATTTATGCTAAGCTTAGGTTTAAAGTGAAACTATAAAAGTAAGCCCTTAATAATGAAATTTAAGACAATACTTAAAATGTCGTCCATAAACAAAGAACTTTCAGTTTTTCATGTTATAATGCAATTATAGGAGTAGTTTTGAGATTATTTTAAGCGCTTAACAAATAAGTAAAATATTAAGAACGGTACAGCTGTTTAAACGTGGTATTTCCTAATCACTTCACCTTCACACGACTGCAACGTCAGCTGTTATCTGAAACGGGTCCCATATCAGGCCCGTATCCAAAACTAAACCCGCCTCCAAGCCGGAGGACTTTTGTCCTATATCCCTTCTCTACTCGTTATCTGAACCACTTGAAAAAATTGTTGCAGCTCAAATGACTGATTTTGTTGAAGAAAATAATTTTTTTTATCCCCATCAATCAGCGTATAGGAAAGGCTATAGCACTCAAACTTCAGTTCTTAATGGAACCAAAGATATTCGACTTGCTATAGACAGGAGGAAAATTACTGTAATGGTACAATTTAACATGTCAAAGGCGTTTGATCGACTTTCCCATGGGATATTAATTCGCAAACTCACAACATTTAAATTCTCTAATTCGATAATAAACTGGTTCAGATCATATCTCTCTAATAAAGGGTGTCCCAAATTCACGCAAGATTTGAATTTTGCGCCATTTGTGCGGTAAAGTGTTATTAACGAAAAAAAAAACAGCGTGACACCTGACAGTTCATAATTATTAAAAATGGAACTCTACACGAAAGAATAACGCGTTTTCATTGTTGAGCAATATTTTAAGAATAATAAAGGTTTGGCAGCTACAGTAATTTCTCGTTTTGGTGATCATAATTGGCCGCCCAGATCATGCGATTTAACACTGTTGGACTTTTTTCTTTGGGGTTTTTTGGGTTTTTTGAAGTCTAAGGTTTATGCCAGCAAGCCTAAGAAGACCCATACCTTGAAGGAGGAAATTGGGTGCTGTATCAACGAAATTCAGCCACATTTATACAAAACGGTCATGGAAAATTTCAACAAAAAAGTGCGTATGTGCCAGCAAAGCCGTGGAGGACATTTATCTGATATGCTATTCCATACATAACCCTATACTGTATACAATTTTTAATTATAAACCTGAGTTTTCTATCAAAATTACTTCTTGCATGAATTTTGAGACACCCTTTAGAAGACAGGCGGTTCTCAATCCTGAGAATAAATCGACAACATGGCTTCCAGTAAATTATGGTGAAACTCAAGGTTCTGTACTAGCCCCCCCGCTGTTTTCAATTTATATTAATGATTTTTGATATGCAATATCTCAATGTAATTACAATTTCTTTGCTGACGATCTATTCATCTATATGCACTGTAGCCCAATCCAATTAATGAATGCATTGCAAAGATTAATCAAGATATTGCGCTAATAAGAATATGGGTGTCAGTCAACAATCTAACACTTAACGATTCCAAAACAAAATCAATAATCTTTGGATCATCTAGATACATAAATACGATAGATTTAGACAAAATAAGCAAAGTAAGGAGTGGTGAAGCAGATATAGAATTCTGAGAATCGATAGTAGTATTAGGAGTCACATTAACTTCTACCCTGTCCTGGTAAGAACACGTAAACAAGGTTTCAAAGAAAAATCATAGCCAACTGTACAAACTTAAAATTTGTCGAAATCTAATTTCTATGTTACTACGGGTAAGACTTGTCTTAACGCTAATCTTACCTCACATTGACTACTGCTGCGTTATCTATTGCGATATCACCAGTGAATTAAATATAAAACTTCAGCGTACTTAACCGGGCGGTGAAATACATATTTCATTCTACATGGTTTGAACATGTAACGTCACTATTCAAAAAGCTAAAATGGCTCAAAGTTGAATCTAGAAGAAAATATTTCTTGGTAAGTCAAACAATTAAAATTCTTAAAACGCAAAGATCTCACTATCTATTTAAAAATTTTCACTTCAGATTTGAAATCCTCAATAGAACAAGTCGAACTTGACCGAAAATCTTACTGCGTCCGATATATAGAACAAAAACGTATAATAAATCATTCTCAAACATGGCCGCAATTACATGGAACTCTTTGCCCGACAGTATTCGATTCTTTGAATCTGTCAAAATCTTAAAAATTTGTATGTATAACTGCTATCTACAGGATGATACGTACTAAATACATGCAGTTATTATTATGCTAGAAGTAGAAGTAGTAGTAGAAGCTTTTGAAATAGAAAACTTAAAACTCATGCACTGTACATTAAAATATTGTAGAAATTGATGTAAACTGTCAATCTCTGTATTCTTGTCGTATGCCCTTAGGGAACATAAGTCTCAGAATATTAATAAACGCATCTATCCATCAGTTTCTTGAATTACAAGGTTTCTGAACAGTCATATTCTCGAAGCAGCAAGCTGCCAGTCATTTTCCAGAAACTTCATTTTCTCGAACGTTCAAACTTTCGAATAATCATCTTCGAAATATACATTTCCGAACATTCATTCTTTCGAACACAGGGTACCTTTCCCATGGTACGTAAGTTGCCTACCGTGTAACTTGCGCCAGCGAATTACGGATCGTCCAATGGCAGTGAAAGGGTTAATACATTCTGCAGCCCAACAATTTACGCAACAGGTATAAAAACGTATAATTCGTCACTTGAATCTATTGCTCATTTTTTTTACCTGAATTATTCCTTTTCTATTTTCTCTGTATTTTTCTACGGTCATTATTCCTCACAGATCATCAATCAATAAAATTGAATTTACAAAAAAAATAACTAAATTTTCTGTCATATAATTATTAAAGTATGCCTGTCGCATCTGTTCAGTTGAAAACGTTCTTCAGGCAAAGTCAAATTTTTATATGCTTTAGTAACCATGAACATAGAAGTAACTTACGCGTTATTTGTGATTTCTATCAGGTGTGTGAAAAAGACATTACTACTTTTAATTGCGAATAAGAGTATGCTGTAACAACGAGAAAAGTTATCACCGTTCTTCAAAATAATTTTCCGGATGTCTGATGTAAGATACGCATGAGAACCACGAACTATAGTTCCTGCTCGTTGTACCCATAGACATTACACATAGACTGTCCGTTCCCTATTGACACAACGTATAAAACTTAGTACACGAAAATGAGAGAGAGTGTGTGTAGTTGCGGCTGTATACGACTCTGTTTTTTTAATAAAGTAATTTTTCGTATTGGAGGTTTAAAATATAAAATATAGTATGGTGTATACGTGCTTTGTATGTAAGTATATTTCCCATTTGCTTTTTTTTCTGTATATCTACAAAAATTCGTTATTTCGCGAAAGTAATCGTAACTTTGGGCTTTTCTGGAGTATAAATACTTACTTTACATGTTCTTAAATGTTTTTGTACCTATTTTTTTTGCTAGTAATTATTTATAACCAATTATAATAAAAAAAGGTTTTTTTTTTTTAAATGTGGCAGTGAAAGGGTTAACAGACGTTTTAAAGAATTTTAATACTTAGCGCGTACTATTTCTCTTGAAAGTGTGCCCTACTTATTTTCTGATACAGAATTGCTGCAGCTTCGTATAATGCGTGTGCCCGTGTAAGAAAAGATAGTTTGCAAAAGTCTTGTATATAGCTTGAAACACCCTTGAAACAGTAAAAAAAAACCTTGAATACATCTTGCAATAAACTTTCCAACAGTTGCGATTAGAACAAGATTTCTGCAAGCCTTGGGAATAGCTTGTCTATTACCTTGGCGAATACCTGCTCCTAGCCCATGGCTATTTCCTTGGCAAAAACTTGCTTTTGCTTTGGCTATTCCTCTGAAAACACTTTCTCTTAATCCTTGGCATAACCTTTTCTTAATCTTTCATGGAAAAAAAAGCATTAACATTAAGGGGGAATATACAACTGGAATCGAAAAAAAAGGGTAATTTTCGAGAATTTTTTTCAGGGAAACTATTGGAATTATCGGGTTGGGGTTTTTTCTAGTTA
>JARPRG010000441.1:43125-95822 GCA_031001745.1 Hartigia nigra | reverse complement strand
GTAAGCGACCTACCCCCACCACCGGAGTTTCAAGACCTGTATCCCTGTATGTAAGACCGTGGTCAGGGGTCAGGGGTTCCCACGCCGTGATCTCACTTATATTTGCGAGTGTTGCGCAATAATGTGAATAAAAATACCGGTAAGAGATTTGGGCGTAGCGATGCCGAGATGTGTACTGCCTGGTTGTCGCAACAGTTAAAAGCAAAAGACAATTAAAGTTGGAAGAAACACTTCGTATCACCTTTCACGTGTAAGTAGCTCTTGCAAAAAAACAGGGTCTAACCTAAAAACTATGTGTTTACTTTATTCTGTGACATTTGGGTAAGAAAATCTTCAATTAACAGATTTCGAAAAAATGAAATGAGATACAAATTATGGTTTGATAGTGTAGGACTGGTTGAAACTTCATTATCCACGGATCCTTTTGTATGTTCCTTATATTTTAAAAGTGAAGATTGATAGAACTTCAAGAGTTTTTGTTTGATTGAAAGAAAGTGCTATTTTTTATGTATGTTATTATTTAAGAATACTACTAGCAATATTACGATGTTCTAATTACTTATAAAAACCATGTGCAACAATAATCATAATATTATAGACAATAGTAAATTCAGAAAAATCTCGAGGTAAGGTATTGCATGAAACCTCTGCACTCGCAAGACTTATTGAGCAAACAGATAAAAATGATAATCCGAGTGTTACTGGCCACAACTTGGTGATATTGTCCAAAGAGACCAATGACAACATGTCTGGTGTAAGTGTATTTACTGCATTATCAATAACAACATTTACTATTTATCATTATTACATGACTGGACTAGAATAAATCAACATAGATAACTTATTTATTCAAATGTTACAGCTGTGTGCTATATTGAGAGAAAAAACTGCAATGAAACGTAAAGTGGAAGTTGCATTGGAAGTTTCCGACGAGGAACCTTTATTAAAACGATCATGCAGCTCATTAGCAGAACATTTGACAGCCCCAGAAAAAGTGTTAGGTAAAAATATGAATTGTGATAAACTATTATGAACAATCCATTTTCGACATGATCAAGAGTAGTAGCAGAATCTTGATACAATTGAATATATCATTATTACACTGTTTGTTCATCTTCAACATTGTCATCGATGACTCCCACCCATGTTGATAAAGCAACTGGAATGTCACTTCAAAAACAATGTTTATGTGAAATAATTCAGACGATGAAAGAAACACATGAACAGGAAATACGGTTGTTAAAGAAGCAACAAATTCGGGCAAAAAAGAGAATCGCTAATTTACAAGACGTCTTGAGATCACTGAAGGAACATTTTTCTGCAGGATGAACAACTGGACATTTTGAGCGGTATAGGTCCAGCCAAAGTTAAGTTTTTGAAACGCTTAATCGACAAGACCACGGGCAAGCCGGTCGCTCATAAATACCGTGCTGAATTGAGATGTTTTTCCTTGACGTTGCACTACTATTCGCCAAGGATCTACAGGTTTGCTTGAAAAAAATTTAACTCGCGTCTTCCTCACCCGAAAACCTTGAACAAGGGGTATCAGTCACTGAACGGGTTTCAGTAGTCAAGCAATATGATATATGAAGAATCGAGCAAGTAATGCAAAGCATGTATTGATCGGTGCATTGATGCTCGATGAAATGTCAATTCGACAACATCGAGTATGATGGTAACTATTTTCGAGAATGCATCGATATGGGATCTGAGATAGCTACTGATCATGTATCTGTTGCAAAGAATGCTCCGGTCTTCATGGTTATAAAAGTCAACGAGTCCTGGAAAATCCTGATTGGTTATTGTCTGATCAAATCGATCAATGACGAACAAAAATATAATCTCGTTCGACAATGTTTGACATTGCTGCATGAATCTGGAATGCGAGTGATATCCCTAACATGTAACGGTTCCGTATTTAATGTAACAATGATTAAAGAATTGCAATGTGACTTATCTAACCTGAATTGTCATAAAATTTGTATGAAGCTAGCCGAAGCTAAAGGAGTATATAATTGGTCTCGTATGTTCAACCGGAAAACGATTCGTTTATTCCGAGCGAAAAATAGGATTCCTTGGTTTCTTAACGCGTACAGAAAGTTTAATATGACATTAAATTTTAATTGGAAAATACTTGTCTATCTCCCTCCATTTACAACTTTGTATTCTTTACATGAAAACTAAAGATCTTCGTGATTTTTCCAATGACATTATTTTCACTTTCAAGAAAAGAATCCAGTGAGAAATTATCATATACCACTGATAAATAAAATTAGCAAGCGAGACAAGTTCTTTGAAGTAGTTATGAAGTTATTTTGCTTCTGGAAAATATGCTCTTTTTCCTTAAAATTCCAGTTAGTACTGAAAAAAATATAGCGTTAAAAAAAATAGTGTTTTGTGTTTACAGCAAAATGGGTGGATATTCCATATTGAATTGCTTGACATCTGCAAACAAAAGGGTTGAGTATGTTCCGAATTTTACAAGATCCTCTGAAATGAAAATTGTGATTTGAAAAAAATAAACAGAGCAAAATGGAGAGCTTGGTACGGAAGCTCGTGTGTGTGAGGTAAAATGCATGTTTTTTTATCAACTGCTGTAAAAAAGTAAAAAAATACGATGTGAAATATAATTTATGTTATAGTAAGAAACATTTTACATTAGACATGTGGAAATTGCTGAATTGAAGGTAGATGCTATTTCAACAATTTTCCCAGAACTACCCTAGGAAGAGGGGAAAGGATTTTTTGAGAGACGAAAAGGTATAACGCTCAACATTCTTCTATGATTCACAGTATAATTCACACTTCACTGATTTACTAGTTATACGAAAATTTAATAAAATATGTTAATTTACATCATTTTTTATTTATTTATATTACATCATAAAAATTCAGTATCATTTTACCTTTAACCAGAAATGTCTAACTGGCCTAGATACTGTACCCATTCGAAACATCCATAACAATGATACAAAAAGTGACCAAGGATTTACAGTAGTGGACGTGGTTTTTCTAGTAAGTACCATCTATTTGATACAGCAAGCTGAAAAGGTGAGCGCTTTTTTTGTTGTTGGAGAATTGTGTAAATAAGATAATGTATACGTTGAACTGACAATATTGGGTTACAAATAAACGAAAAAATGACATTGAGGTAATTATTTAGAATAGGACCCTTCTCCCTGATTTTGATAATTTAAAAGTAATTGGTAAATAAAATGATATGACATCCGCCCGGCAATACTTCCTGATATACACCGAAAAGAAGTAGGAAATTCAAGGAGCACGAGTAGGTCCGAAAGTCACTAACCCAGACACCGTTATTGCCCCTTAGCGTATTAATACTTATGCCGATACTCCGAATTTTCCCGATTATTTAATAGCCAGAACACCTGAGTATCCACTCCCTGAATTACCTCAAATGCAGGCCTAAATCCAGATTTCTACTGACATATACTTTAAAACAATAATCACACAAAGGTGTCTGGCTAACTAGAATTTTTTTTTATCAATGTTTCTTTTGTTTATTTTTGTATAATCAAGATTATCAAAAACCTTATAAAATTTGTATTTATTGTCATGTCTCTAGTGAAAAACGCATGTGAGTGAGTACCTGGGTATCCCGACAATTAAACACCTGATGCAGGTGGAATTTCGTTAGAAGTTGGGTTAGGGCAAACTACATTAGGTTAGAACATTATAATTCCACGCTGGTTGTGCGTAGTTAAAAAAAAATCATCGGCAAGTGAGCGAGCGAGCGACCTACTCGTGTTTCTTGAATTGGCTCTTTCTTTTCGGTGTATCTCTGGAAGTATTACCGAGTGGAGGTCAGAGATTGGCATATATAGGGTGTCAAAACAGCAGTGTTCGAAGGGTATCGCTGATCACGAAAGTGACCCTTTATTTGGTGAAAGATGCTTAGTTTTTAAACTAGAGCTGTTTGAAGGTTGCCAATCACAGCGTGACACCAGCAGAAACATAGACACCTCGGATCTCTGAGTTCCCTTCCCTTGTAGTTATTTTTCGGTACTGTCTCTAGTAAGTATCCGTGACTGGGTTCAATTTGCTTCGGTCTCGTCGATGTCAGCATAAAACGATCGCAAGGGAAGAAAACTCAGAGATCAGAGGTGCCTACGTTTCTGCCAGCGCCATACTCTGATTGGCCAACTTTAAACTGTTCTAGTTAAAATACTAAGCATCTCTAGACAAAGAAAAAGTCATTTTCGTGATCAGTTTGTGATTTGTAAAACCCTCTGATCACCGCTGTATTCCGTTAGTAGGGTAATTTAGGGACACCCTATATATATATAAGTATGAAATTACTCGGGATGATAAGCCTGATAATATATTTCAAGATTATCAAAATTGGGGAGGAGGCTCCTATTCTAAATAATTACTGAAATTGATTCTAAAGATCAATTGGTTACTAATTATTTAGATACGTTTTCATATTAACTCTCATGTAGTTTATTGTAAAGATACTAATTAAGTTGATATGTTTCATTTGTAAAATGTTTTCAATTTTCAGGAGCCGTTACATAAGAAACTTGCAGTCGTGATGGTCAAAACCTAAAGTGAAAATTCCATACTACGAAAACGAATAGATTTAAACTCATTGTTAGAAGTAAATTCTTTGGCAACTACAAGTAAGATTACTTCGCCCGTAGAAAACGATATATTAAAATCACATACGTCTCCAAAACAAAGTAAACTTCGTAACGAAAAATTTAATTTCTGACATCATTATGTTGTGAAAAATACCTGCAATATAAATGATTACATTTCGGAAGATTGCTTTATTTCAGAGGTAACAGAAGATGCAACTAATGACAGAAAATTTTGCAGATAATAAAGAAGTAGATTAAAAGTGGATTTAATAGTGGGACTGGTAAAATTCACAAATGGTCTGGAAAGACAATCAAAACTGTCCTCAGATTGAAAATTACATGTGGGAATATAAGGTATGATGAATTACTCAGGATGGGATTTCTGTTTGCTACGGAAAAAACATTGCCAGCATCGTTGGACAGTATAAATTTCCTCCAGGAATTTCTGACGGCATTGTAGACCTTTTGCGGACGAACGTAAAGTGTTCGTTGATACTCGTTGAATTGACTGTAACGTTCCGAGAAATGTACGATACATCAACCCAAAGAGTTGTTGGTAATTTCATAGTTTCAGATTACGTTGGTGAGGAAACGCATGCATGTATGCTGTACCTTTTATTTGGTACCGCTTTTGGATGGAAACAAATCATTGGTTATGCTTTCCCTCTCAATGGTTATAATGAAGCCCACGATTTTTCGGATTATTGAAAAGTTCTACATTTTTTGTTTCAATGGATAATACTATAATATGCGACATTGCAGGGGCCAATGTTGTTTTGTGGGACGCATTTGGAATTATTGGTGGCCGACATTCGAAAATAGAAAATTCTATTACGCATCCGTGTAATCCACATTGATGGCTGCATTTGCTCGTAGATGTTTCTCATTTAGTAAAACATTTACTAAGCGGTTTCATAAACAATGACATGATAAGAATAGCGGATTATTATTAAGAACAATATGATTTGCCACCTAAAACTGTGAATGTAAATCATCTGAGAAAATGACTTCTTGAACAAGAAAATTTGCAATTATTACTAACACTCAATATCAGTGCAGGAAATATAATGTACAATAATAAATCACAGTTAAAAAAAAAATGAAAGTAGCGAGATCGAAAAACTTTCTTAGTAAAAACATAAAATTGTTACTATATTTTTTAGGCAGATGAGAACATGAAATCGGAACTATACAGTAGTTTGAACTTATGATATCGCGAACTCCGCAATTGGCAATCAGCAAAAAGAATTTCTTCATGAATTAATACGGCTATTTCAATGACTAAAAATTGTGGAAAAGCAGAGTTCGAATCTGTGCAAAAAATGTGTGATATTCATAACTTCCGTAATTGAATTTAATAATTACTTGTTAAAAGAGACCTTGAGTTCGTACTCACATCAAGGTTTACGCAATATTGTAGAGAGAATTTATTTTTAATGTTGCGTATTAAGCTTGCAGTTTCCCAATGCAATTTCAACAAATAACGACGACTATGGTCGATATTATCTCATAGAAATCCTTCTAGATCGTGTGATTTATAAAGACGAAATTTACTAAATGCAGTTTTAAGATGTTAATGGATTTACAAGTCCAATTCGGTATGGAAAATCGAATCAGACTTATAAAACTTGGATTTATTGTAATGGAAATGAGTTTTCATGTAAATCCATCAAACGCATCCAGTATTATCAACTTGTCGTATGTCGAAGTTCACGCATTGATGGTTGCAGATCGGTTATAACAGTGATATATATCAATGGCTAAATTTCCACTGTACAGAATTTAAAGTAGATTAATCAACCATATACAGCATTTTAAAAGAATATACGAACAAGATACAATGATCCCACATAAATTTTGCATGGTGGGAACCTAGTCAATATTAGTTAGGATAAAGAAGATATTTCTTTTTTTAACTATAATACGTGCTTTACGTGACTAGCCTTTAATTGCGTATAATCTTCAAAAGCTTTTAAGTCCTATTACAGTTGGTACACATGATGGACGTCTAATCGTTTTGGGCTTAAGGGGACTCCGGACCTGTTAATTATCATGCGAGTGAAAATGGCAAAGAAAATCATAAATAACTGGATTTTGATAGAGATTCTTTCTCAAAGTAGAGTTGAGCGCATATTCTCTAAGATTAATAATCATTTTGATACCATTTTCACAATAAATAACTAAAAACTGAAAGAATAATCAGACCCGAAAATTTTGATGTGAATTTGAAAATTGCGAAAAATTTCGTGACGGGTCGTTGACATTTTAAACGTATGGTAAATAAGAGTCCCCTTAATGAATCTTCAGCTTTCTAAATTCTATAAATGGAGATGGGTGTTCAGGGATGAATTTAGAAATTGAATTATTTATAAATCTAGATTTTACAACAGATGGAAACGTAATCACTGACATTTTAGACCCAAATGTTACATTAGGGATTATAATTAGCGCTCCCTTTAACAGAAGGTATCTTTTTTAAACGAGGGAAAATTTTCGCGCAAGTTCTATTTCGTAGCAGGAACGTATTGATGAGACACCATTTATGCATGAAGTGATACGGTCTGTGTGTTTTTTTTAATATTTGTGTGTTCTTTTATTTTGTCTTCGTAAATTGTACCATTTACAATGACTGCGTTTCCATCTGCAGAATTTAGAGAGGATTAACCAATCATGTGCAACCTTTGAGAACAATACACGAACGTGATTGGATAAGCCTCTCTAAATTCTGCAAACGAAAACGTAGTCAATGGTGTTTTGTCAAAAAGAATTTTAATTCTTATTTATTATTATATTATTTATTACTATATTCTTAATTAAGTGACTAATGATAAATAAATGGGGATCTTTTGAGTAATACATTTTACTATGGATTGAGAGCAGCATAGTTGGCGAGAAATTTTAAATGTTATTGACTGATGTCTTATCTTATAACCTCTTTTCAATACTGACTAATTTTTGAGCCAGAAAATTACTTGTAACGATAATAAGATACTTTTTCAAAACATAATTCATGCTAAACTAGTCTAAAAACCAAAAAATGTTGTATAATAAATGTTTATAATTTTACATATCATCTGCATCGCAATAATGTTGTATGAATTTCAAAAAATTAGTGTAAAGATAATTTTGAATTAAGTAGATGACTGAGTGTCAATTGGAATCTTCCTATTATACTATAATTGAAATTGGACACTGACTGTTTGAAATCCTTTGAAACTGACAGTTTTTCTCAGTGGTGATAGTGCTGTTAATATATTTACATAAAGTAATATTAATGTCTAACTGGTACCTTCTTGGTGTCTATGCCAATGAAATCTCTTATGGTATACACGCATGTCTGGTCATGGATTCATTATCGTAAATTTTATGTGTGGTATATTCTTTCTTACATGCTATTCACAATCAACAGATTGTGAAACATCTTATGATTTTTTTTATTTAATCTGTGACATTGGAGGATGTGATTTGCTTCAATAATGATAAACTGTTGCTAAAGAAAGGTTGAGACATTAAAGTTCGGTTTGCACGCAATTGACTGATAGAAAGATCACAATTTGTGCGAAATGAAAACGAAACTTTTTTGTTTCTTCGTTAACAAAAACGTTTCGTTTCGAAAAAATTTAAAGCGAATGAACTTCGTATACTAATACAAAGTCCTCTACTTTGAGTCTATAGATACTACTCAGTACTTACATATGGTTTGGCCCTTTGCGATACTACTATACTACGATATTTTTCAAGTTATTCATTTCTATTTAATTTATTAATTCAACAGGGAGGAAATTGTACCAGTGGTGCGTTAGCTGTGATTGGTTTTTGGTATTTCTTGAGTTGCGCGTTGGTTGTGTTTTAAGCTAGATGGAAAGTCATTGCTATAAAAGCGGCGTTTCTAGAACCATCACTGTTGCGTTAGACTAAGTTCTGACGTCACGGATTACTACTAGTGCTCCTTATGACAAAGAAAACTTTCATTAGGTGGGAAAAAAAGGTTTGCTGACAGCCACATTTTGTAGTATGAACAAATTTTCGCATTGGCAAGACAGTTATTACCCGGAGTGATACGATGTATTCCTCAATATTATTTCACAGTTCTGATTTCTGAGAAAACGGCATCTGAGGCGCGGGGCAAGGAACGGCGAGCATCATGTCGGACTCATTCGCATTGTGAGAAGTATAAAGCGAGCAGTTAGAACCGATCAATGGGCAAAGAGGCATCGACTTGTGACGTCATAAATCAATTCCAAAGCCTCTTACCCATTGGTTGCATTCTGCTACTAATATCTCACTGCCTTTTGTTTAAATAAGATATCAGATCAAATTACGTACATTTTTTGTAATATTATTGGCTAAATACTATGGAATCTGTTGTTAGTGTATGCCGGGTGCAGTGAGTCGAAAACGATATTAATTTTATCAGGCTTTCACTACTGAAGTGTATTTACATTTTATATATTTTCCAGGGATTACCCCCTTAAATGTCACTGACTCCTTAAGGCGCATCTGTAAAAAAAATGTTTTTACTGTTTGGTATCACATGTCGCTCGCAACTTAGGGATATTTTAAGCTTCTGAATTAAAATTTGAAGTAAAAATTTTCAAATTCGAAATGGCCGATCCAATATGGCGGACATAAATCCAAAAAAATCGTTCGAATTACATTAGGACTGTAGATTCGAGTTCATAGGCTCCAAAATTCTTTGTATGCCAATTTTCATGCGAATCGGACGATTTCTTGGGTTTATGACCACCATGTTGGATTTAAAAATGTTTACCTCAAATTTGAATTCAGTAACCCAAAAAAACCATAAGTAGTAATTGGTCAGTAGATTTGCTCACTCCTTCATAGCGAACACTTTTGGACCAATTTGTTTATTTTTGCGTATTAGCTAAGACGTTAATTAAAAAACTGGGCGACACTAGAATCGAAATTTTATCGGAAGCTTTCGAATGAGCCCGATTATTCCAATATCAGAGCTTTCAATTTTGCGATTATTTAGTATTACAATTCCTGGTGTTCTCTTCCTTGCTTATGTGAGTATATACATTGATATACAATGACCGAAATACTATGTTTTTTTCTCTTAATATATATTGATTTTTATTCGCTACATGTGTAGTTATACAAATGCCATATTTAAGCATGTACATCGATCTACATGGAGACAACAAATCTAGCAGAAAACGCCGCCGAGAAAAATGTATTGCACTGATAGAATGCACGTGCATAGCATACATGCTTGGATATTGGATTTCTGTGTATACGCATATAGCCAATATTCAGTGCAGAAAATCTTTAAAGCGGAGTCATTTAGAATCGGCTCACAAGTAAAATTTATTTTCTTGACAAATTTAAGAGAATAAAGTTTCCCGCAAATCAAACTTGATCTGCTTAAAATTAATGTTACAAAGTATGTATGTGTGGTTTGATACTGAAATATATTATTTTTTTTTAGCATATACTTCATTTCAGTGATTTTATCAAAAGCTACGCATGACTTGGTCATGTTTTTCTTGTTTTCAAGAAAAAACTGATGGACTGATTATAGGACTCCAACGATTCTATCAGCATTCTCACTGAATTTTTATTTAATAATGAAGATTTTCTGTAATTTGTTATTGGTTAAGAACTTATAGGTCCGGCTACGGATATAAAAATATCTTCAATTGGAATTGACCAACGAGGCTGCTTAACTCTGCTTAAACTCTGCACGGTGAAAATTAAGCCAATATGTTAAGTTAACATTAAGTATGCTTTCATTCTACGATGGATAAAATTAGCCAGTCACATGCAAGGTTAGAAGAGAATACACAAACGTGATTTGATAATTTTACTTAAATTCTGTACAATGGAAACGTAGTCCTTGTGCATAACTAAAACTACTTCCAGCATAATAACTAAAAAATTTCGTGCGTGCTTATTTGTATATGCGAATTTATAGTTCAACAGTAAAGCTAAATCTCCATACAGGCGCCAATGCTTGAACACAGGACCTGTATGAGGATATGGCTTGAAGAGTTTGGGGCAAATCCCATCAAATTGCGTACATCAATTTTTCACCTTGTCGAATCAATTCGTATCTATTCTATACGATATATCATGTAATTGGTCGAAATCAAAAATTTGTAAACGCAATTTGGATCCTTATTCTCGAATCGTGTTATAAATTTCAAATGCTTCTATTATGATCGCTTCGAAAACTTCACGATACAGTATTGGTTGGCTTTAACACTAGATTGCCGGAGCGAGTCAATTTGACTCATTTACGATTTTATTGCTATATATAAAATCTGCGGAAAATGTATTTTAAAAACAGAATATATATGTAAAAATTGTTCTGAATAAAGTTTGTTTTTAATAGAATTTTATATTTTTTTAAAAAACTTCATTTTTGATGTTTGAGTCAAATTGACTCATTTCAGGCAAAATAGGTATACTATATCCAACATCCGGCAATCTAGTCTTGACAAAAAATATTTGACACGACTAATAGACTAACTATGCTACAATTTTAGTGTACCACATATTTTTAGCACGAGGAGTTTTCCATTTAAGAGATCCAAATTGACACGATACAAAACTAAGTCTCAGAATTGGTTGATTCTAGAAGAATGTTTTCAAAGAACCAAAAGTTTTTACTTTGTATCGGGTTGTAGTTGTTCCATGCCTATTAACTGGAAAGCCCTCACGGTTCGAGAATAGAGTCTTAGGATTACCCAGTGTTTATTTTTTACTGAAAAATAGATAAATAGGTTTATGAATATTGTTATGTAATTAATTTTCGGACTATTTTGATTTGAAGATAGGATTCGTTTGGAACTGAACTGCCTAGTCGAAAGCAATGTTGTCAGTAAAGAATGCCATGGCAACAGATTGTATGCGTGCGCATCTGTAGTCACTGGCAGAGTGCAGTATGTTACTTGGGAAATAAGTACAAAAATTGTTTATTATATATTGTGTGGAAGAAGAAAGAATAGAATGTCTCTATTCAAAAGCAAACCGTGGTGGAGAACCGAATGTGGACTTAACGAGACGTACGATAAACGGAGTCTACTCATTGCACCGCTGTTTGGAGCCGATACAAAGGACATTATTATTGTTGGCAGTCATACTGGATATCTAAGAATATACTCACCGTCGTCCCAATGGTCGGAAGAGACTAAAGAATCCTCAGGCTACAAATCCACGGATTTACTTCTTGAAACAAAATTGGCCGACTGTATAGTGGACCTAAAGGCGGGTAAATTTGCCTCGTAAGTATAAAAGACAGCGATTCCAGTTTTGGGCTGCTTTCACGAAACAAAGAAAGAAGGTTCCGTAAGTAAGAATAAAAGACCGTTCCTTTACCAATGACCTTACCTCGAGTGGTAGGTAAACGGATAGAAATGATGTGCCGATTTATGACGTCCTTAATTACGCTAGGCGCCGGTAATTATATGGGCACATCTTTTATTTTCGTACGCTGTTGGTATTCCTATTGTCGAGTCGCTCGACGAACGAAGTAATTTCAATAGCTGAATGGAAGACATTTCAAGGTTCAAAAGAACTCATTACGGCAAAGTCGTACGTTTCCACGAAACATCGCTTTCGCAGCAAGGCGGAGTTTAGACGATGCGGCGTACTTATTAACATTTTCTTTCAGGAACGCTTCATCGTGGTACTTCCTTAGTCAAACTCACATCGTATCTACCATAGTCAACCTACGGTGAACTGATAGTTTCTTTTTCATTTTCAGAGGTTCTCAGGACATGCGTCTTGGTGTTCTTACATCCACTAAATTAATCGTATACAATGCTACCCAGACTCAGGGATCTACGGAACATGGTTCGTCAAGTCTCTATGAAGTTCTGAGTGAACATTAACTTCTAATTCACAACAAGATATTACTGAAACTAAAACTAATCATGACCTGATCATGAAAATGATTTGAAAGATGTGGATGGAGATTAGAGAGGAGTCCGATCTTTAGGGGAAGGACCAGGAAAATCTGACACCAGAAATTTGTTAAAAAGGAGGTTCGTGATTTCGCCTATGGCGTTTTTGTTGTCGTTCCAGAACCAATATATAGAGCTATAGAGTTATGTAGATATATGTAAATAGATATGGATATGCGTCTCCATGATATATACATGTGAATATTCACACACACACATTTGCTTGGGTAGCTTCGCACAGCTGGTAGGGTTTCTACCGACAACAGCGCCGCCAATGTCGTTTCCCACAATGTGGTTTTCTACAGATTTTTGGTATCGTATTTTAAATACAGAGATCGGACTTCTTCTTTCTAAACTCCATGCTTTGTGTATTGATTCTTGTGCATACTGAAGCATTTTGAATTAATAATTTTATAAATTGCAACTTATCTTACTACAAAACGCCACCACCGAAATTTTGAGATTTTTTGAGGCAGTAAGACAATATGAGATTTACGTTAACTAAATTATAAAACCTGAGAATATTTTTTACAGGCGATCGATGCATGTTAAATGTGGCTTATGAACATGTGTTAACGCGTTTCCCAATATCGTTGACGGTGGGTCCTTTTGGAGGTGTTCGTTCACGCGACTTCCTTTGCGTGCAGTGCGTTGACGGAACGTTATTGTTTTATGAGCAGGAAAACTTTTCCTTTATCCAAACTCTTAACAAGCGTTTACTACCAAGTTCACTTATCTACATTGCGCAGAATGATGTTTTCGTCACGATGAGCCCCGACTGGATTCTCGAATGCTACAAGTAACATATCGTTCTCATAAGAGAACAACTTGCTAATTCGTTATTTTTCCCTGACATGCGCTACCTGTTCGAACAACTCTCGCTTGTGTGTAGGTATCAAAATATTGCGGACTCTAGTAGAAGCAGTGATGACCAAAGTACTATGAAAAAAATGGTGAAGAATATCGAGGCGGATTGGTCCTACAATTTGGGCGAAAATGTGTTAGACATCGATGTGGTTACACTCAGCAGTTTCGAAGTTGGAATTGTCGTTCTAGGAGAGAAAAACATCTACTGCCTACGTGACAACTGCGCCGTTAAATATGCCAAGAGACTCGAATATGAAGCGATTTGCTTCCGTCCTTATGTAATTGGTATGAAAAAGAAGGAAATGCTGCAGAATAAATATTATATCCGTCATAAATATTAGCATTCGAATTTTAGAACCAGATGGAAAGCTAATGGTCTTAATAGCGACAAACACTAGCGTTCTAATGATATATGAGGGCAGCAGCCTCAAATGGTCAGCTAGATTACCTTTCGTTCCTATTGCTTTGGCCAAAGCAAATTTTCAGGTAAGTCGTTTTTAGCACCGGAGATATGGAAAATCTAGGTATACGAATATTCTCGACTCTTCGGTGCTACTAAACGATGTTTCTACGAAATTAAGCCGATGACCTTTGACAAAGAAATCGGGACCTTCTGGCTATCGGTGTTCCTGTTCCGCGTCGTGCGCTATCTCCACGGCTGCCACCACCATTGATGCCGCTGCCATAGTAATCGTGCGTTACTTTACACCGGATGGGTGAATCTATGACGAAAATTATTCATCGAGAATAAATAAAGTATACGAAGAGCATATTGAGAACATTTGACATATGCGGAAACATATAAATGTTTGTCTCACGGGGGTCTTGAGAACTTATCCCTTTAATAGAATGCGAATCTTATGATCTATAAATAAAATTGGTTTTGTTATATTACTCGATAAGATAGCCCTTAGCATAGGGCTATTATATATTATTCCATAACAAAAAATCCATCGTTATTTACTGCAAGACTGCATAAGGATGAGCGTTAATTTGGTACACAAAAAATACTAATTTTTTTTACACGTTTTTCTATAGAATCTACAGAGCACGATTGTGATGCTTTCTGATAGTGGTAATTTGGAAGCCTTTTATTTGGGAACACAACCGTCATTGTTCGTGGCACCGCCACTTCATCGTCGTAAATTTGATCACGCAGAAGGCGAGAGAGAACTTGCGCTATTGCGTAAACGTCTCAGAAGATCGGCAAGTTTCGGTAAGTCGAAACTGAAATCATTACAACCAGAAATACTCTCAAGAAGGCTTTAAGCATTTCTCGTTTTTTTTTTCCAAGATCTTTTTTTAGATAATGCAAGAACAGAAAGCGAGCTGAATATTACGGTACGTGCCTCTCCGCATTTGGATACCTGTAACCATAAAGGCAGCGAAATGACCGATGAGGTTAAAGGACGTACCGTGTGTAAAGTTACTCTGGAGCTTTCTTCATATTCACTTCTCCAGGATGTACAAATCTATCTTGATGTTTCACAGCCGTTATTCTTTTACCAGGATAACTACGTCATTCCAAATCTATGCAAGTATCCAGATGGTTGTTCAATGATTAAATGAAAAGGATATATCCTTTGAGCACATTTGCACACTCATAGAATTATCGTATTAGGTGATCGACAAGTCTTGCAAACAATGATCTATACTAATGGAAGAATATCATCGATGTCATCGGAAGCCCGAATTACAGCCACCTACGGAACTCAACTCGGAAGTCAACGTATCGTACAAAAAACAATTCAGTTACCTCTGAGGCTGTTCCTAAATTCCACCACTCCGGAGAATACAGGATCTTTCAGTACGACTGTGAAGTCGACAGAGGTTCTACTAAATTTCGGCCAGCTGTTTCCTGGTAAGACGATACCCAACATGACGTGAGAAAACCAAAGCCCCATAATCGTGAAGTAAAGATTCGTTACGTAACTGTATATTTTATAGATTGGCTAGAGGTTGATTGATATTACAATAAAAGCCATTTTCGGCATTACTTTAGAGCAACTGTTGCACTTCCCGCCTGTGAACAATATACGCAAATCACACCGTACTGTCATTTCTGTAAGAAAATTATAGTCTCACCACTGACGCTTTACAGAATTCATCGGCGAGTATTCCCTTAGGCAAAATAGCAATGCTCTTGGATTGCAACATATATTGAGCGGCTCTGTCGTGACAATATTTTCTGGTGCTACTTCAAATCGTTACCGAATATTATCCAGCGTTGCTCTTGCTAGTACATTGGTAATCGAGCAGTTACTGTCAAGATTACGCACGTCCTCATCCTCGCAAAACTTCACAGCTTTAATCAGCCAGAATCACTTTCAACTGGTGCACTCGCAGATCGATGTTCACTTTTTCAATAGACAGAGAGTCAAAAGAATCACGGTGAGTGTATTGTTAACGTCTTGATTAAGAATTCATTCAAGAAGATCTTGCAAACTGATTGGAGAGACTTTAACTATATGATGATTTACAAGTTATACGTCACAACTAATTAGTTATAAATGCTTTTCTTGATGTACAGGACGAAATCGTCTTGCTGATGGCCCAGATGAGAAATATTGAAAGGCGGATGCTTTGGAACCTCAGAGAGAGGAATTCACTTCGTTTAGAGACGCTGATTACTCTTCTCGATTTTACTTACAATTCCATCTTTAATCTCCTCGATGAACTCGTTGCAGCTAACGCGGTAATTATTTACTTCTAAAGATAAGGTGTGTAAAGTACGTAACATTTAAGTGAATAAGCAATTTTTCTAACAAAAAGATGTTCTGACGTAGTCTGAAGTGTGTTGAGTTTATCGAAACTAATATAAGCTTCAAAGGTTCAGATGTTAGAAAATATATTCATACCAAATTCCAGGAACGGAATCAAACGACATACGACTTGCAGTGCGCCCTTAGATTGCTATTCTTACTTGTACGGTTTAACGTGAGTGATGATAAGTATATTCTCCTACGATCGGCAATTGGATTCGATATGCCGCTGCGCAACGACGTGGTACGCGAAGGTTCCAATAATGATCCATACGTCCAGTCAATAAGTTCTTAAGAATTTCAAATTTGTTTGAGATGATATTTCTTTAACAATGGAAAATTATGTACTCGAAAAGAAATCAATTCTCTCATTGCCTATACATAACGACTATTTTTAAATCTTTATTACTACATAGGGTTGGGAGGAATTGGCCGATCTGGGACTGACAACCTTGTTAAAAACTATATCCAGAAAGGCGGATATCGATTCAAACCGAGCAGTTTCATGGTTCAGGTTTGAAACTGCAAAGGATCTTTCAAAACTCAAGAAACGTATCATACATGCAATTGAAAAATTAAATAAGGACACGGGTGTAATTGAAATTGAATCCTGTAAGTCTTTCGGAACTTCATTAAAAGAATATTTTTATTAGATTGAGAACATACAAAAAGTTGTATCAGGCTGACGCGAATAGAACAAACAGAATTATGAAAGATGGATTAAAAGATTCATGAAAAAAGCCTTTCTAACGTAGATGAAGAAAAATCGTAAAATGCTCATATCTTTGCGCATCGTGAAAATATTAGAGGTTTATTAAAAGAGGGCATGATCTAATGGTTATGAACAAACACTGACGCATAAACTCATATTGCAATAATTTTGAAATTTTTTTCTTGGGGAACCGAAAATATTTAAGCGTTAGTATGCACTTATAATACATAAACTGCCAATATTTACATCCTATTCATGCGTTCAAATCAGATTCGAATAGCTTTGATTTCAACAAATATTTGTATGTTCTATGGTACACTTCCAAGTGTACAAATAGCAGCTAAAATGAAATAAAAATAAATATGGAAATATGTGACTTATTGTTTACAGAAAATATTGCGCGGGAAATGGCACTGCGATGTTTTGCAGCGTTTCGAGAGCAGCAGCTTTTATGGAATTGATACGCCGCGTTGGATCTGAGTAAGTAAGAAGACTAGCATTTTGATGAAGTATATTCTATGAGCCACTATGCCATTTTCCGTTTACCATCGCAACAAGAACGATAATAAATGTTCCTATTATCGTAGTGGCTGTATTATGACGAAATTCACTCAACATTTCTGAATAAAAATTTCTGGAATATGTATGACTACTGTTGAACATTTCTGATTAAAAAGCGTAAAAATGTGACTTGAAAAAATCGGAACATGGGAACATATACTTTTCCTCTTTAGAGAATCGTATAAGAAAACTTGAAGATTTATAATTATATTTGAATGTTTTTAAGGTCCCTTTCCTTTCCATTTCTTCCCCCGCTTTCCTTCCATTTTGTAATGAATAAGAAATTCTATGCCCGGCATAAAGTCAACGCCACACAAGTCCAGCTAGCAAAACTAACGTAATTGATTAGTAATCTGACTAATTATGGAACAAGAGTGATAAGGGCTCATTCTAGCGATCTGACCATAGCCACAGGGCTACGGCATGCCAGCAACGAAAGGAAAACAGATAAATACTAATGGGGCCGGAGAGGAAGCAAAGGGCGATTACGTACGGTTTGAGCATTCGTTGTATATATTAGGTGTACAAATAAATTCGATGCCTTTATATTGAGCCAGTCGTAATACCGTTTTAAATTAAAATACTTTTGACGCCTGTTGCGAGTTTTTAAATGTCGATATTAACGCTTTCAAAATGTTATATGACTTGATGGAACGGACAACATAAGTTGTTCGCAAAGCACTAGGAAATATGATGGCGTCCGACAAGGAGCATTATGTATTGCATCCTTTTTGCGGTTCAATTGAAAAAGAACGACTTTGACGCAACTGAAATAAGTTGTTCTGCACTTGGCGAAAATGTAGTGACCTATGAAAAGTGAAAAAAATTGTATAACAGATTTCGCAATGGAGACTGAGTTTAAAGACTGGGAACGTGCTGACGTACCTCTAAAATGCGAAGACGAGAAACTACAGCAGCAACTGCAGGAAAACTCTGTTCAAAAACAAGCAGAGCTCACACAGCAGCATAGAGTTAGCCCGCAAGCCATTTCCATTGGATTATATCGACTCAGAAAAATTCAGAAAGAAAGTTCAGGGATTCCGCACATTCCCAATGATAAAAACAAAGGTCGATGTTTCGACACAGCCATGTACTTGTCGTCGAGATTTAAAAAAAGGAATTTGGCACTAATTACGTGTGATGAAAAATATGTCTTGTACGACAATCCTAAGCAAAACAAAACTGTGGGTGGATCTTAGCCAACCATTGACCTCCGTCGCGATGTCCAATATCGATGTCCAGAAAGTATTGCTCTAGGGTTAATGGGATATAAAAGATGTGAGCAAAAAAATATAATTTACTGGGCAGGGAAATCGACAAATCACCTTGTAGCATGGTAACGCTCGGCCATATGTCGCGAAGGGGACGATGAAAACCATTTTTTATTTGACCTGAGAAATTCTCCTTCATCCGGCATATTCTCCAGACTTAGCTCCGACGGATTATTATTTATTTCGATAGCTGCAACGTCATCTTGTCGAGATACACTTCACATCAGTGGAAGAGATCCGAGAAAAGATCGATGGTTTTATCGCCGCAAAATCGCGAAGCTTTTTTCGGCAGGAAATTCCTCAGCTACATCGATGGATGTATCAAGGTCATCAAAAACCAGGGGAACTATTTTGATAATTAAAATTCTTTTCTTTTTCCTTTTTTTAATAAATAAACTAAATTATGACGAACAAGTTATAAAATTTATTTGTACACCTAATATTTAACTCTTGTTACAGATTCATGATTAGTCTATTATAGTATTCAATCGTAGAGGTGGGTATTAACAGAAATGCGCATCTAACATATTATTTGATATTGCACTTCAATACTTTTGGGCATACCGCTTCCTAAGCATGCCCACCCATTCTTTAAGAGTATGAATACTAAAGTACATAGAGAATAGAAACTGACTCAGGCATTAACAAAATATTATATATATATTATCTATTTAAGAGTTTGCATTCAAGTACAAAATTAGGTGTTTAAACCACTACTAGAGTAATAAGTGCTATTGTAATTCTTGTCACCACTTTCGACAGTTCTTACTTTGGATCCAGTTTTTATTCTTTATAAAGATAAGTTTTCTATCTAATTTGATTTGTAGTTATTCATTTTTACTATATGTATAATAATAAAAAGGGAAATGGGTGGAAAAGGACGTAGAGATACCGTTTCCCAGGAATAATACTTGCTTATTCTTGAGACATTCTTTTACTGCCTACTCTTGGAATAAAATAACGTTTATAAAATAAAGGAATAAATTAACCATATAACTTTACAACTTTAAAAAATTACTTGAAGGCAACGAAAAACTTCAATATCAATCTTATTTAGAGAACTGGTTAACTAATTGGTTATTTTCATAGATACAAAAGTTATAGTTAATACATGCTCGATATAGTTCGATTCAGATATCAGGTAATATAAAAGAACATGTGAGCATCAGCAAAGAAAATACACTATGCTGATTAATTTTAACTAATATATCATTGTTTTTGTTACTAACAGTAGCTCATAAATAGTATTTATATTTGTCATTTCAATGAAAATGTCACGCAATGTACTTTTAAACTACTTTGCTCCACTATATGAATTTGTAGAGTGGGCGTTTCTGTGAGGTTAATGGCTATATTATTTCAGGATACGAAGAATTAAGATCAAAAAGAATTAAAGTACAGGCGAAATATGTCTAGCAACATCGGAAGTATTACTTATATTTTTTTACTAGTATTAATGGCTTTTGGCAAGCAAGGAAAGTAAGGTACTGATTATCGAGTCCTTTCTTGCCTCGTGCTTCTTTGACCCGCCCTGGAATGCTCGAGGAATGAGTGATTTCTAATGTCTATGATGTCCCCTTTTAGTGGTAGGACCGTTTGAAATGGCAAGGGACGCATCTCAGACCGATCTAGGACCGACAAGGGATTACGAGTGACCGCCTCCCTCATAGTTCGAACGTTATTCTTTTACCTGAACTTGAAGTTCGAATTATGAAATGCAGGACCCTTTTTTTACGAAGTCGGAGTACAATAGGTAAAATTGAAGAAAATTAAAGAACCAATATCATATATAGGTTTAACAATAAAAAAATATAAATACAATTATATTATGCGTAATTATACACCTAGCAGATCAAGGAAAATAGTTACACAACATTGCCTTTGTTCGTTTCAAGAACATCCAACGTGTCATGGACATCCTAGGGATATCTAGTGATAGATATTGCATGCTGCATGGGCAGTATGCAATGGGCGGTGCACAGGCACCGAAGTACGCCTGTGAGCGATTCTTCGGTGATTTTTGACCCAATGTTCACTATTCGGCGCAATGTACCCGTTTAAAAATAGGTACTTACTTAACAAGCACCCTGTATATTTTTGTAGCCATAGACGTATATGTTTAGTCAATTACTCAAACCGCATTCACCGAAAAGCCCGGTGTGACTACCGCACCACAAGCACTTTATACACAATTTTGAAATACGTTACACACTTATTTCCGAAAGCTAAACAAATTTTATTGGTTTGCACAGAATCGAGTTTACCCAGAAGGAGCCTCTCCAGTATCGCTTACGTCAAGAATGGGATACAAATACTAGATACCCGCGAATTCTTTTTTGCTTGGCCTCCACCACCCACCTACGAGTATCTTATCCTCATCATTTTCAAAGCGAGCCTAACTAAGATCCAAGATCTAAGCATCTTGATTCCCTCTATCGACTGGCTAATAATTATTTTCCGAACATAGATACAATGATTTAGTTATGGCAACCACAATGGTGAACGAAATGTAAACTTAAAAAGTGTACTGAACAAATGTCATGATATCAGTGGTAAGAATCGTATAAAGAATAGCAGTAACAGCATAGAAGCATCTTTTTAAAAAGGTAATATTTACGAGAGGACTATAGCTATAGGGTAGCATATATTTCTAATATCAAACTAGATAAATAATTAAAAAATCAATAAGAAGCAAAAGAAATACGTATAATGCGAAAGACAAGAAGAAAAAGAGGAAATTAAGTGGAGTGAATTCGTGAGGTAAAAAAGCTTCTGCTTAATGTTAACACGCAGGGAAAACTGGGGTAAAATGGACTGCGAACTCTCTTATTTATTTCGTAAATTTGAATAAGTCGATGTCATTTTCGAATTGCGTTCGATTATTTCAGACTACAGTCCTATTAAGCCATGATGTAACTAACTTTCTGATGGCATTCGATATCGACTGTGTAACATACTACATTTTATAATTGTAAGAAGAACAATCTCAATTTCAACAGAACAAAGTGCTATGAAAGCATCTCGATGAGTTGTCCAGAGCAGAATATTGTCATAACAATTAGTTGATCGATTATACGAAGAGATTTCGTCAAAGCTACAAAAGACCATAACAGTGGCATGTGTGAAAATTCGGTAGTTACCACTTTTCTCGCATACAATAATGCAGGAACCAAATGTGTCACGCATTTTCTGTAGCTTATCCGTCTCTGTATATCAGCATTTGAATATGCTATGGATGAGTGTTGCTTGTGATGTATGACGGAAGAGTCTCTTTACGATTTAGGAGGTTTGGACGTGCTCATAAAATTCCTCTCTATCGTCCCCGTGAAAGAGAGTCTTGACGCGTGTGGAATTCTGGCGGCCTTGCGCCCATTACCGTCAATGAATTCGTATAACAAATTTGAGCTAACTCTAGCGCGTCCGCGCAACCAACAAGTAACGAAGAGAGGAGACAGTTTCAAGGAAAGGAAAAAGAGAGGGAAAGATCGCGAAACAAAGACAGAGAATTGTTTCAGCCTTTTCAATCTTTTTGCTCCTCTCAATTGATTTGAAATAGGTATATGCCTACAAAGATGTCCGCTCTCACACTTGAGCCTTTTCCTTCGAATCGTGATTACGTTTCTTTGGGTCGCATCAATAAATTTAAACGGGCGGGTTTTCGAACACTCAACCGTGCCGGCCTTGCCCCGGTGTAGTTCTATCCTCTCTATGAAATTCCAAAAGCAACAGGGCTCTTTTTTTGCGAAAGGAGGATAACATGACGTCGCTGTCACTAAAATCGACTCTCGCATTTTCGTACCACAGGCGATGAAATAGGTAGGCACGAAATTTTTTGAAATAATAAATAAAATAGACGAAGAAGGAATGAGATGGAGTAGGAGATCAGGAAAAACGATGAACAAAGAGTGTCGAGAATAAAAAAGGAGTATCAGGTGAAAGAAGAAATAATTGACATGAATAAGCAGAGTTCAAAGTCGGAATTAAATGAATGGTCCCCAGCGATGATGTACGTTTCACTACACTAGGGTTGTATAAGTAGCGGGTAATGTTCATCGAGAGAAGCGAGTGCTCGTCCGAAGAGAACCGAGAAAGCAGGTATTCCCAATGTGGTTCGTCCAGTTCAGAGAACAGACGGACAAACGGACAAACGGACAGACAGTCAGACAGACAGACACTCTAGTCCGCGTGTGGAGCGGGAGTGTTCCCGGCCCTCTATATGCGATAGCGAACTCGCCACGGGATATTGCTACGTAACGTATTTTATACACATAGGTACGCGTATATACAGATATGTATAGATACAATATACACATAAGAGAACGTTGGTATTTACCACTGTCTCATTTTATCGTGCGATCACATACTATCTCATAGATGGTGTACATATATACGCAACTTCCATCGCTCTTTCCTCTCCCTCTTCTTGCTACTTACGGACTCGAGATAAACGGGCTTCTCGACTTATTCCCGCCACTGCTGCCACCAACTAACCAACCTCTTTCTCGCGCTCTCTTGTTCCCTCATTTTCTTATTCTTTCTCCCAGTTTCTCACTCTCTGACTCTCCCCACCATTTCTTTCCTCTTTCTCTACTCTCTTATTCTTGCCTACATTATCTCTCTCTCTCTCATTCCTTCCCCCCATATTTTTCTCTCACTCTCTTTTTGTCTTTCCGTTGGCTCACCACAGTCTATCCAGTATAGAACACCACAAACCCTCTCTCCTCTTTAACCGGAGCTGCTTCTCCTCCACCTCCTCATTCTACTCGTCCACCTCCTTCCTAGTCGTGTTCTTCGCATAGTAGTCTCAACGAAACTCAGTACAGCCGCGGCGAGCAGCTGACGCGGTAAACGTGTAGTTTACGTGGAGGAAAGTGAGTGCCGCGCGCGTTCTACCAATATTCGAGAGGGGAATTCTTTTCTACTGTAGTGTAGACTACAGGGAGTAGTCTCAGACTGGTCTTACGCCTATACATTTTCACACTCTCCTCCCTAAAGCATATATTCGTACAATTTCGTTGACCCGTTTTCTAATATTTTATTTCCTTTATGCTAATTTTTTATACACCTACTTATCCGTCTATTTGTCCGCTAGTCTATCCATCGAATCGCGTATTCAACAGCAAGTTCACTTGTAGATTTGTACCTTTCTCCGTTATTCGATATAATATGATATTCTCTGTTGTGCATACACCAATACGTGCATGTGTGTAGTGCAGAACGAACGTCGTTCTCAGAGTGGCAAGTGCAAGTGTGGATGTGGGGTGAGCGCGTATACGCAACCAGAGGATTCGCCGCCGAAGGAGTCGTAGTCGAATGCATGACGGTAGTGACCGCGCAAAGAAGCGCGCACGGGTAAGTGCGTAGACAATTCCTGGAAATTAGACATCCACGAAGTACCGCATTAGAAACTAAGAAAAATTGATAGAAGGCAATAGAAAGCATTAAATGGACTACAGGAGTAAGCAAAGACATTCAGGACAATGATACGAATTTAAGAGTATGATTTCCAAGCATGTACGCTGACGTAGATGTCACTACTAGACATGAAGTTGTTTACTTGAACGTGATGGGTATGTTTTTCTCTAGTTTTATATTTTTCCACTTTACTGGGTTACTTCTGTCTACATATTACTGAAGTTGATATTTTCTTCGATTTTAACATGGAACTCGTTTGCGAGAAAAAGGAAAATAAATGTGCAATAGAATTTTCGTGTCAGTTGTGAAGTATTATTAAAGGTCACGGTTTCATGAATATTATCGTGTATCTTCCTATGTTACATCGGCTCGATTAGATGAGGGTACACACTGAATAATAATTGCAATAAATGCACTTTTGCAGTACAGGATCTTTCATAGTTAATAGTTATCGTACAAGAAAAAAGCGTGAAAAGCTTTTGTGGTACAATATTTGAAGCACAATACTAAAGGATGTGTTGTTAGATTTTTGATTTTCTTCCGTTAGTCATAGTTTAATAGAAACTCTGTAGTAATCGTCCTACCGTCCAACAAGTATATGGATTCTGAATATTCTAAAGCTTTTTAACTACAAGTTTTATTTATGAGTCTCGTGACAGCTGCGGTGATTTTGAAGAACACGTGCGTCAGTCCAATTCCACGAGCTGTTACCAACGTATGTGGCTATGTTATGTTTCGTTCTAATCTTCGTCCTCATAGTGTCTTTAACTACGAAATTGCTTAAAAATTTTTATCATATTTACTTGGTATGACATAACAACATGCACGTCCACTATAAATGCATATTCGATTACGTAGGATCCTGTGAATATGTCATATATATCGAAATAATATAGCGGAACCTTCGAAGATTTGCGGCCTTCGAAGCCTTTCGTGGTCCTACTTAACATAGATGGATGGATAGAGATTGGTGGAGATATATGTGACGAGGGGAAGATGGAAGGGGACAGAGAATAGAGAAGAGAGAGAGGGGGCGGGGATGGGGGCAATTATACCGTGGAGAAATCTAAAACTTGTTGAAAACGATGTTTGTTTGGGTCTGGTATTAGGTACTTCTTTTACTTCCTACTTCTTTTGATGATGACACGGATGGCGACAATTATTTCACTAATGGTGGAAATTGCAAATTTCATTCGTTCTTAGCCGCATAAGAGTGTAAATATATTAGCTGTATATTTTCAAAATGCAGTTCCACGTAGAATTATTCCGATTTCCAGTATATTTCAACGAAAGAATTAGTAATAACTGCGTCAATTTCATCGGGCGGGTGATATTTTATTTTTAATCCATGACAGACGATGGCGGATACTGGCAGCTTTTATCCGTTAATTACAATAGCCTTTCTTAACAATGACCTTCGTACTAGACACCGCACCCATCGAAAATGATTGGTCCGATGCAAAATTCGGAAAAGATTCTTCATTTTGAAGATTTTCTTTACTGTTTATTCATTGTATTGAAGTAAATATCAGCGTCATCACATTGTCGTTCTAGCCATCATCAAGAAATATTAACATCCTTCGCTTCAATAAGATTTAAAAAGTGAATAGTAAGATCGCAAAAGGTGCCCTCATTTTAAAAATTCGGTTGAAGGAAAATTGATTGGAGAAGAAAGAGAAATAAGTATTCACACGTTAGAATGCACGTTCCATGTCCATCTTGTGGATCTATCGTTACGTCGATGACATAACGCTAGCGCTACTAGAGTTCTTAGTGAGCTTCAACTTCCCTATAACCATTTACATTAACTCAGAATCTTTTGCTCTTCGTATCACATATGAGTCCTTGATGGCCTAGCGAACAAGGAAAGAGATAATATGAAATTATATTAATTATACTACCAGAGAAATTCTTTAAAATCGTATCTGATTCCTCAAAATTCAACATGGGATGTACGTCAAAATAGTTTTTTTTGACCCTTATATCACTTTCGCACGCAAACGTTAGTTTTGCAAATGTGCACACGTTAGAAGGTTGTTCAAAGTAACTACCAAGTTGTACTACTTGTTTGTGCGCACACGTTTGTGGTTTCCTAGTGGTTCGCACATGTGTTTGTAAAATATACTTGCGCAATCATCTCCGAGAATGCGGTTGTACATACACAGGATGGTTGAAGTGCTACTCTTCCATATCATCGCCAGTATACTAGTATAATACATTGATATTGTGGTAGTTTCATCATTATTTATTATTATACATTATTACTGTTACTCGTAGTGCCATCATGGTGTATACTGCGACATTATCCTAGTTCGTGTATTGTACCTGCATAGCTGTGGAATGTCAATCAAATAGATATCCGTGATATCGCTCGATAGTGTTCAGTGATTTCCTCCTTGATGACCCATCCGTCTACCAGTCTCATTCACTGGTTGATTAACTAGCAAGCTGGATGGTTGATTTGTTCTTTCATAGTCAGTCTACGTCCTTTCGCAAATACATCGCGCAAGCATTGTTTACCTACAAACGCTCGTGTAAATAAGCCGTGTGGCTTAACAGCGATATGCTCTCGCGTAAAACGCGTCGGCACCAACACAATAGCATGTGTAGCAACCTGCTTTCGCGTTCCTTTATTTACCTGTTCCTCTAATGCTATTTCGAAAAGAATCAAGAGGAGATCTTTCAGAGTTTTCAAGGGCTCGAGGGTATACCGTTAAACGATATTTTACAGTGACCCAAGGAAAAAGAAGTAGCGGATCGCAAAGTCTTCTATCATCGCAATGGAGTTTATGTGGCTGTCCAGGAATCCTATGAAGACAGTTGTTGTCACCGTAGCTTTGATCATCCTTGGTGGCACGGGGCGTGTCGATGTTGTCTCCGAAAGTATCATCGGTAAGCAAGAATGCAGTATAGATTACATGGAAAATGTATGTTCGCAGCTGCCAGGCAGAGTAAACCTATTGTGGCTATGTTTTTTACTATTCTCATCTATCTGATTACCAATTTAAGACATGACGGTTAAGGCTGCTACGAGATCCACGGAATTTCGTGTTGAAAAGACACTCGTATGGCACTCTGTGCTCTATTCACGAGTTCGCATTACTATACTCATTTTAACGCCATTATCTTCTGTTTTATTTGCGCCTAATTTAGCTCCCATGAATCGTACTTATACGATTAACCTGTCTACTGGTACGAACAAACGTATCTGCACATAAGGCCTACCTTTGCGCGAGAACCTCACACTACTTTGCTTCAGTGCAATATTCTTACATAGTCTTTTATAGTATGATCATTGTGATGATCATTGCAAATATTATATTTTGTATGCAAACAATTTCATCAAATTGAATTTTCTTGACGAAAAAAAAACAATTCAACAATTAAATAAAAAATAAGTTTTCAATTTTAACGTTTTATACGAATAAAGTATAATAAATTTCGCATAAACTTCTGGACATTGGAGTATCTGAATCGTATTCGCAGGAAGCCGTGAGACGTGTGACAGCGAAGGAGAAGATTTCACAGTAGACAAAATACCAAATACAAGATGTTTTAATTGCATTTGTAAGGTAAGTCGATGTTGATATAAGTGCCCTACTAACTTTAAACTATTAAAAATCTTAGACAGTTACTTTTGCCGCGAGATAAGAGCAGTATTCGAGATGTAGTTGAGTTTCTACATCAGACTTTGACATTAGACAATGAAAAAGAATAAAAGTAGAGCATTCAACATTGCTATGATTCTCTATTAATATGTGAAAATCATGATCTGTAGAATATTCTTAATGGAACAAAATGTTTGTTTCCATAATTAGGCAGCACCTGGTAGAATCAACATAACTGCTTATGTTCCAATTTCAGGGTTTAATTTTGTTTACCATTGCCAACATCAGTTTAATATTAATCAATCATTCGAATATTGTCTTTGTACTATAGAGTCGTGAATAAATCTGAACGCAATACAATTAAAGTAGTGTACACATAGATACATGGATACTTAGAAAGACATTTTCTTTCTTACGCAAAAGAATCGTTGTTTATAATTCTCGAGCTATCATTCGTTGGTTCATTGACTCATCATATTCTGTCATATCGAAGTAAAGCTTGCTGTTATTTTCATCTTGCCGACTAACTTAATGTAATTATCACTACACCACGTCTATGACAAGACAGATAATCACAGCCTTGAGAATTTCTGAAAGTACTTTCTGATGAATTTTTTTCAGAATGGGTTCGTTGAGTGCCTGAAACAACAGTGTCCGAGTATAGAGGGTTGCTACACTCTCTTGGAGCCGCGAAATGATGAATGTTGCCACAGGTGCAAAGGTACTAAAGTCACGATTACACTTCGCAACAATAAAAGTCAACGTTCTCTTTCACCTGTGTATATATTAGTATTAATCTGGAATGAAACAGTTGGTTAAAGTAAAATAATAAAGGCATGCACGCATTGATCCCTGTAATAGAAAGTATTTTTCATTTGGATTTTTATTGTTGTCAATAGTGTCCACCCATAGAACAGCAAATAGATAATGGGTTTATCTGTAATGAACAGATGTTCAAATCTTTTCAAGCTCTTATCATTATTGTTAATTGTAACATAAGATTTATGGACGTCTCAATCAATGCAGCAATTTTATTATATTTGGTTCTATGTATGGAGCAATCTTTACCTTTATTGATTGTTGTTTCAAAAATCATTTCTGTTTTCATGGTTTTATAAAGAGACCGAAGTGTGTAGATTGACTTGAAAATTTACAATTCATATTTCAAGCAAGGCAACACAAGTCACCGCTGAAAAAAAATATTGTGGCTATTTTGTATAAGAAAAACTTTGTACATTGTAGGATGCGTACGTAATGGGGTGCATCATCCCTCGGGTACTGAATGGACTGAGGCGAACGACCCATGCCGAATTCTCACGTGCAAGGCTGGCGTGATCACGGAATCGAAACTTCGATGCTACACGCCTTGCTCCAATCCAATTCCAGCAGCACCAGGGCACTGCTGTCCGATATGTTTAGGTAGGAACTTCCTTCTTCTATTTTCATGTTCAGTTTCACAACGTTAGATCGTCAATGGGATGTAAAATCTTTTTAGGATGTTACGTCAACGGGCAAAAGGTCACAGCCGAAAGGACTGTCACGACTACAGAAGATCCTTGCGTGACCTGTAGATGTAATTTAGGACGTTTAACCTGCGCCAAACAAGCCTGTCCTGTTCTGCATTGTCCCGCATCAAGAATTGTACATGATCCTGGGGAATGTTGTCCCCATTGCAAAGGTACATAATTTTATATTGAAATTCGACATAATGGAGTAGAATTCCAAATTAGGATAAACAAATTATTTCAATTGTTTAGGTAGCGGACGATTTTTCTCGCCTCCTAAAGGAGCCTGCATGCTTGGAACGACTCTTTACGATTCTGGAACACAATTCTACGTAGACGAGTGTACTCGCTGTAGTTGTATAAATTCAGCTATTTCCTGTACCAAGGAAACTTGTCCTGTCTTAGAATGCAATAGCGAGCATCAGACTACGCTCCCGGGACGTTGCTGTCCACAATGTCCTCTGGTTGAGGAAAGTCGAGCTTCCTGCACCTACGGCGGTAGAACTTACGGGGCGAGTATTATGATTTCCATGAGAAATTCACTTCTTCACTGTTGAGAATCTTACCATGATGGTTTTATGCAAATGGCCCGAAAGGAAAATTAATTTTTTCGTTTAAACGTCCTAATTTTTCCTAGGCAGGATGGCGAATCTTGGAAGCTTGACCCCTGCAAGGCATGCGCCTGCATGCAAGGTAAAGTACGGTGTGCGATGCCCATGTGTCCACCATTGAACACACCCTGCCCACCGAATTCTCGCTTGCAGCATCCTGAGGGTCAGTGCTGTCCCCGCTGCGTCGAAAGTAAGCTTTACAATGATGTATTATTTGCTAATTATGAATAGTAAATGTATCTTGACAATTAAAATAAAATGTAGTATAAATAGTAGTATTTACATTCTATATATGTTAAGGTGATGGTGTCTGCACAGTATTTGGGGATCCACACTATCGTACCTTCGATGGAAAATTTTTTAGTTTCAAAGGTCCATGCAAATATCAATTGGCCAGTGACTGCATGGGACACACCTTTAGCATTCGTGTTACGAATGACGCAAGGTCAACCAGAGCGTCTGCTTGGACCAAGACTATTGCTATAAAGGTTATTATTAAATGTGCTAATTAGTTAATTAATAAGGAACTTAATCATGTGACACATATTATCAAAATAATGCATTTCATCAGGTAGGAGATTTGAAAGTAAACTTGGGCCAAAGGATGCGAGTTAAAGTTAACGGAAAGAAAGTAGAAATACCGTACAGAGTGCCACATAGATTAGATATCAACCGTACAGTGGACAGCGTTCTCGTAAGTACCCAGATTGGAATAAAAATACTATGGGACGGTATAAGCTTCCTCGAGGTATCCGCACCTACCTCATATAGAGGACGCCTCTGTGGTCTCTGTGGGAACTTTAATTCCCTTCCAAAGGATGATTTTACTACGCGACGAGGACGACTCTTGCAGGATCCCCATCCATTTGGACAGTCTTGGGCGGTCGGTGGCAAAAAACGTTGTGCTCGAGCCCGACTGCCGAATGACGATATTTCAGGAAGACGTTGTCGAGGCCGCAAAGATCACAGGTACTTTCTTAGAGTTTTAATAATGCTCATACCGATATTCACAAATCTAATATAATTACAGACTTTGTAATCGATTGAGGTCCCACATCTTCGATCCTTGCCATAAGAAAGTCAATCCTACGATGTACTACAAGGCTTGCTTGCAAGATATGTGCGAATGCCCAACAGAAAACTGTTATTGTGAGTCCTTCATGGCATATGTTCATGAATGTAAGCGGCTTGGGATAGAATTGCCTCACTGGCGTAAGTCAACGCGATGTCGTACCGTCTGGGATGTGACAGACGGTACCGGATTTCGTCGGCGACTTCGCTAGCTGATTCTTGTTCGCCGCGGCATCAAGCACTCTCAGGCATCTGGAGCGCTGCAGACTCTTGACTCGTGCCGCGGCGAACTCTTGTCCAATGGACACACGTGTATGCAAAACGCCTATCTGGCCTATTCGTACCAAGTGATGTACGTAGCCGCGTTCATGGAAGCACAACGGAACGGCACGGAGTGCTTCGTGGAAAGTTTACTAGTCACCTCTTCATGTCAATACGCATAACCGGTGAGTACGAACACACGTATCTATGGTATACCAATTAAACTTTATGTAACTTTATAAAACAATTACAATTGCACTCAAGTAACAGTTTCACATCTTACAATTTTTCACTCGTTTGTCCGCACTCTTGGATCTATAAGATTGTTTCTCTGACCTGAAGATCTTACACTTCAACAAAAAAAACTCATTATTTGTCTTTTACACAATTAGTCGTAGTTATTTGTTTTATTGACATATTTTTCCCTTGTCGCATTTTTCTTCCAATATCATATCTTATAATCTTGCTTGTTGGATAAAACAGTACTCTGTTTATCTTTTTAATGATCGATGCGTGAAATAAGATAAGAGTGTTCCCATGAAAAATCGATTACAATATCGTCTTGAGGACTTGACGAATACTCACGTAACACAAAGATTTATGACATATCGCGATAATGAGAAATTTACTGGTGTTCTTAAAAAATGTTTCAGAGCACCGTGCAGTATTTCGGCCGATGAGCAGGCTCCCGGCATAGCATCTACATCTCAGTGTTAACTCGTCAATGCGTTTATGATAGTAAGATTTAGATTACCCTTCTACGTCTCTCAAAATTATATCTTTTTTTATTATATTACTGACGTTGATCATCGAATAGCTTTATGATCTACTCTGAAATACCTACAATTCCACAGCATTGAACAAAACAATGTAAATATCACAAAAATTGAGATATTATTTTACTATTGATTAGACAACTTGTAAGATGTACCCTTCTTTCTTAATTTGACTTTAATCAAACTTTTAAATACGCGCATGCACAATCTATTCACGACAAAAATGCTTTCCGAATGATCACGATTTTATACGTTTTTTAATGTATATTTTATATTCTTCTTTTATATTTTACATTTGGATCGTGGATCGACTATATTTCGGTAGCTCTTTCCTTCTGTAGATACGAAGCTCTATGTTGCTATATTCTATATTACTTCTTACGATTCTTCGTTTAATTCAGAATTGTACATATACGGGGTACCATCTAATCTTCTATATTTCGATAAAAATGTATGTAACGTTAGTGCTGAATAGCCCAAAGTCATATAGAAGTTTATTCTTTTTTCTTCTCTTTTTATTCTAATGTTCAGCCGTAAGGGCAATAAAATGATTTATATTCGTATGCTGGCATACCATTTTGATCTATCCTAATTGCAATAATAATTTGTTCGTTTTACATTAGTATTACTGAATGTATAGTCTGTTTGGTTTATTGGAGCATACTCTCCATTTAGTGATAGACGAACGAAAACATTATACGAAACTTCTTGACATGATTGAGATAACGTTAGGATTCGATTCTTAATAAAGGATTAACGTCAGCCAGCAAAAGACATAGTGAAGTAGTTCTCTTTAACAGTCTATCTGCGGTAGTGCTTCAGTCGTGTCCCACCGTGCCATAGGATTGCATCACTAAGTTCGTCTTTCATCTTCATCCACCATGCTGGATATCTCAATTTTACTTCCACTCGTTCTCTTCGGTCTTCTTCAACGCGTAAACGCTTTTCCAAATGATGCACTCATCGCCAAGGGTTTGCAAGGTATTCTTAAAGAATAATAAATTCCAAAAATAAAAAAAAAACTGCCCGGATGACATAAGTCCAAACAATGACATATTTCTCATGTGTAAAAACTTTATTAAAATTTTTGATTGTTAGTTGTAATGAAGTTTTGTCTAACTAAAGAATATACTTCTATTTATTTACCACTGGTTACCCTTAATTTATCTTTAGGAAAAGTTACATATAATTAACTGATTGATTATGAATTTATTGTTTTTTTTGTCACAAAAATATTTGGACCACCGTCTCAATCAATAACGAATTAAATTACAATGATTTTTGCCACACAAACGTCACGATTTTGTTTTAGATGATTTGTCGGATATGCGAATGCATAGAATTGTCAAACCATCTGTTGCAACACGAGCATCGGCATTTAATAATCTGGCGGACGAGACAGGTGAGAAAATGTCAATATTAAGTAGCATGTTTATTTGTGTAGTAGCGTAAATGTTTATATTATGTCACTGTTCAATATCCAATTATATCCCACTGGTAAATCTCGTGAGTTTTCCCTACACACGTAACGCATAATATTGAGAGTGCAGACATTCAGACCTTTGTAAAAAAAAGAATTGTGAAAACCTGACGGAAAAATGTTGTTTAATAAAGTATGAAAAAATATTAATTTTGAAAATTATTTTTATGAAAAATAGAACATTTTCAAAATTAATAGAAAAATAGAAAAATTCTAAAACGTTAATTTTCATAGTTTTTTTTAACACAAATTATGAATTTCTATAATAAATGATATATAAATAAGACAAAGTATTCACGGAAATCAAAAACTGTAGTTTCCATAGTTATTAATAGAATATCATAGAGTCCTATCAATGTTTATGTAAAATTATAAAACTTTTAAATTTTATGTAGATAGTAATACGTTTAGCTTTGTTTCAATATTTTTTATTTTTATATTTGAATATACAAAATTCATGCTAAATGAAAATATAATTTTTCATTACTCATTATCGTAGATAGAAGCATCGGCGAAGTGTATAAAATGAGATATAACTGTACTAAAGGTACTTTTAAAAAATAAATATAATTCAGTATAAACAATTATGAAAATGATTTTTATGAGATGTATTTTAGATTTAATATTCCAAATAAATATATTGGAAATGAACTTTTTTTACATAAAAAAATAATAGAGAATAATAAAAACTTATAGAATTAACTATGAAATACAGCAAAAAGAATATCTATGAAGAACTATGAAAGTGTTTGATATTCTATGATATACTAGGACACAATGTCCAAATTTTGATATTTTTTCATAATAATTTATAATTTCTCATAGAACTTTTTTTTGGCAAGGTAACTGTTCCATTTATACCTGTATAATAATAAGTGATTAATTTGTTAAAAAAGTGTTTTGATATGCCATTAAAGTGATAATAATGGAACGAGTCTCAGTAATAATAAATTATAATTTCAATTTCAAATATTATTTCAGGAATTGCCTGACTTGGCATCATTTTAACTTTGTAATAGTCATGTCGAGTGGTTATCTGAATGATAAGTGATAATGAATACTTGATACAATTAGAGGCAAAGGAAGGCTACAGATAAGTAAACTCAAAGGAAATATTGTGTAACTTCTTACTTACATTTGGTCGAGTATAAGAGACAGAATAAATTCTCCTAACAGTTTAGTAAAATCGTCTCTAATTATGTAATGAGAAACTGAGTATGCAAAAAAAGTAATTGATTGATTTGTTACAAATTCTTGTTGTGGCATTATAGTGATAATAACGAAACGAATCTTAATATCTATAAATGATCTGAATCTAAATTACAAGATATTTTTCCATATTAGAATAGGTTGTGTAAACTATATGGGTCCATGCTTAAGAGTCGTTAAGATGGAGTAATTCCTCATTATCGTATCACTTATAAATATTTCAACGATACTACGATCAATTTTTTATAGGACTGCTAAAGTAAAGCCAAAGACCGTTCAATACTTTACTTTATGTGATTAGCAGCAAATTAACTCTGACGAAAACATATCTGATATAAGAAACCGTTCCCAAACGCATATAGTGATTAGAATTAGTTACTTTACCAAAAATGCAGTATAACTTATTAGTGCTCAAGCGTGTGCTTTTTTAAGTTTTTTGTAGATGTCTGAACTGAAAGTTTACTAACCCAAAAAAATTCAGCAAAAATTTATTCTTATAACCCATTTATAAATTAACTTGAAAAAATGTATTTCCACAAAACGATTTTTGTGTTCATACAAACAATTCATTTTTACAGGATTTGTGCAGCCAGGTCTAAACAAATTACTTTGAGCAATGTTTCGTTGTATGTTTTAAGGGGAAAGTGTCGCAAGGGGTTTTTGTGGCCTCTAATTAAAAATCTGAAGTCATAATTAAGAAATTCAAAATAGCGTATAAATGGCCGGTTTGAAAAGCAGAATTGGCCCACCCACATGAAACTTAGTTCCCAGAGGTTTTCAGGATCGCTGGTTCCGTATTTGAGATAATAATTTTTATTTGACATTTTTTATGAGTCCAAAATATTTTGTGTCTCTTACCTGCCGACCTATCGTTACGTGCACAGCTTTCACTACGAGAGAGTCTACGAGTGATCTCGCCATTACTACAATGATGATTCTAGCATCGAAAGCTATTTCTGTGGAAAAAATTTCGAATTTTTGAAAATATTGATTTCGGATTCATAATCAGGTGTCACAAAAATTATCGATACCACATGAGATTTACAATATCTCTATCAGGATATGTTTAGACATTAATGGGATAATTTTATGAAAGCAGTACATAGCGCCATAATCATGATTAGTTGTCTATATGGACAGGTAATTTATGCTATTTGTGATACATAATATTTTATTCAAAAAGATTATTTCTTGATGCTTCATCTAGAATTCTAATACAATACGCTTTGTTCTATACTAATCAAGTTACGAACAATTATCATTATTATTGGCTATTTTCTAATTGTGTAGTATTATATTTGGTATTGTGGCTCCATGATTTATGGAATTTTATTTTTTTTCTGGAAATCTTAACTAGATTGATTAACTGAGTCTTTTAGAATTTTGAATACAGATATAAATCAATGTTTTCAGTGTTTAGGAAGTATTGGATAAATTTCAATTCGATCAATTTCACGACAATCTTGAAACATGTAGCTAGTCGCGATCGCATGGAACATGTGCGAGTGGTTTACGCATTCGCCATCGAAAAGAAGGGATGGGCGCGCGCGTGTGGATATGCTCTTGTGAACAAAAAGGAAGATGGTAAATTGTCCGTAATTTCTGTCCCCTTTTACATTTTTTCTAATGCGTAAAAAGATAATCGCAAACATGTAAGAAAAGTGTAAATACCCATGACGACGTTTAAATGATCGGGACATTTTCAAATTTGACTGAATATCTGTAATGGTTAAAATGACGGGTCATTTTGAATTTAGAAGGTTATGGCTTCGTTAAGTAATATTTTTAATTCGTATTCGAAAGTAAATTGCACTATTTCTACTATAACCCATTTGTTACCCGTTTGGGTCGTTAGTCATCCAACACCTTTATAAAAAAAAGTTTTTAGAAGAGGCAAGTTTCGAGGGATAAGGCTATCAGGCTGAAATTTAGAGAAAAAATACGGTCTACCCAGGAGACGTAGTGGCATTGTCTGTTTGTAGCTGGCTTTCAACTAAGCCAGTCCGGAGTGCGCAATCATTCTGCAACATGAATATACTTTTTGGAAAGAATGCCAAAACTACTTATATAGTCTTCTAGAGGGAGGTCTTTAGATTCGAAACCATATGCTTTTTTTTAATGCATAAAAAAATACACAGTTGAAAACCACAAAGGTTTGTTTATTCGCTTTTCGCATTTTTTTTACATTATTTTACAAAATTGATATATCAAAACTGCATCTACATAATCTTATTCCTGATATTCTGATAATTCCATTTCATTAGTTTAATTATAAAATAACAAATTTAAACATGTTTTATAAACGAAGAATTTCTGGATCACTCATGACCCATGCTGGTGTTATTAAGGATGTCGAAAAATACTGGTGATAAGAAAATTATTTCTGTCATTTATTACCGCATTTTTTAATAAAATTTTGCTATCCCTTCAACATAAATCCAGGAATGAGTCACCGTTAAGGAAGAGGGACAATCAGTGAAACTTTTAATTCTCAACACTAATTTATTCTCTATTATTCATTCATTCAGCGTTAGGCCTCTGCCATTATTATTTGCATTAATTTAATTATGGGTTAATTTTGTTTAACTTTAGAGCATTATTGTCAGCGATTTTTGTCTCATTCTATCTTTGGCTTCTTTTATTTTTTACTAGCTCTTGATGGGGCCGGATGACCATAGTTGCTGTACTTTACACAGCAGAGCGACCTAACATCAACAGGATTTTCTAAGTTATTCAATTCACACTCACTAAGTTCATTTTTTTTAAATGCATTTAATAGAGCGAAATTTCAAATTGTAGTTTGTTGCAATATGCACTAAACTCTAAGACCGAGCATAGGACTCTTTATGCGATTGATTATTAGCCCTGCATACGGTCGTTTCCATTGCAGAGATTAATTGTTCGTTGTCTGCCACTGGATTACCCAATGATTCTGGCATTGCCACTACTATCGGTAATGTAGGCTCTCGATCTATTCTGTCGACTGGGGCATTTTAGTATCTTTTTATTGGCTCGTTTGACCGTTATGTTTGATAAAGCTATCATTTTGTTCTTTCTTTTTCGCACCACTTGTTTAATGATATACCGATAATATGAGATTGATTATCAACCTTCACTGATGGATTATTTACTTAATTTTTAATCGCATTTATTTCGTACTTGTTTAATCAATTCGGAAAGGAGCCAGAAGCCTTTTTTAAAGACTTGTTAACTTCCTTCTCCATGCGGCATGGAGATTATGATTACCTGGAGAAAACTGGGAAATTTAGTGTAATTAAATGATTATTTTATTTCAATACGACATATAACATCTAAATAGATTACAATTAAAAAGAAAAACATTAGCTCGCTGACTTAAAAATAAGAGGGTACGCACGCAAATCGTCCAGTTTAAAATCGCCGTATCCTTCAGATGTGATCAAGTGTCCCCGTGGAGTGGTATAATCTCAAGCCTTGTGCCGCAAGTCCAGTTTTCACTTTGCCAAAAAGATCTTGGTAGATGTTCTACGATGGCCCAAGCCTGTGTCTATCAGTCGGTGGTTGACGGGCAAATGGGACGAGGTGACTGATTACCTCTTGAATTTTAGTTTTGATTTGTGACACATGATGGGCATGAGGGCTCTGTCGTGGAGTACTGACTCTTGGGCGCACAATTCCAATGATCACGTTACATTAGCTAACTTGAGGCGTAATCGAGCCCTTACTTTTTTTTCTATTTTTAAAGATGGTTAGCTCCTTACATTGAATATACAGATACTTTAATTTGTAGTTTTTCTCCTAATAAGTAGCTGACTGCTTTTAACTATGGAGGTCATCTTACTCACAGTCTACTCTACCATGAAACTTTACCCACTGAGCCACCAGACCCATTTGTAAATGTTATTTCAATTACCCCTTCGCGTACAGACATGGGTCTCCCAGACCCAGGGAGGGTGCGTGCGTGCTTTTCAAAGAAAATTTGATTGGTCCTTTTTTTTAAACGATTATATCTCAGAAACTTTCAGATTTTTTCAATTTTTTTAGTTTAACGTAGAATCGTTCAAACTTTCGGTGGAAAAAAGGGAATGAAAAAATTGTTATTTTGCGCCGAGATATTCAAAGTTAAAGTTGCTCAGGTCTCTCAAGCCCAGTCTATACAACTAGGACGTAGGATTTTATGTTTGTACGCAAAGGTTTAAGACTTATAATCGTTAATATTTTAATATATTCAAACGTTTAAAATAAATTTTAAAAAATTGTAATACTCGAAAGCCAATCTTATTTTTAATATGGTACAGAGTTTGTCAAATTTATATAAAATTTTGATTGTTTAAAAAATGTATGATTGGGCTATATCTATGCTAGATCTGCGATATCGTTTGCCCAAAGATGGGACAATATTCGTTACCACTATAACGTTCTAGTTTTGCGATCGAAGTATCATAAGCGATCATTGGCTAAATGACAGCTATCAGCTACTACTATAAGCTCAGAAATGATGAATTTTAAGTATCCAAGGCACATACTTTCCCAAAGCATGGAGGGACGGAGGAGATCAATGGTTGCCTAACTTACCTAGAAAATTGCCGATATTGCAACTACTTCCGGTAGACATTTGTTTCAATCTTGTTTGTCATTGGCTAGGCGCAGTTGTCAGCTCTATTAAGGATGACTAATACTAACATTGGAGCAATGACGCGCCAGTTGACATCTAAGTATCTTAGAAATATCAGATGCGGATAATCGATTGTGGATGCTGATCTAATAAGTAATAAGGATGTACAATATCACATTGCAGTGGTTAGTCTCATTGAGTATCAAAATTAAAGTACGAGATTATAACGTAAGACAAATGTGATAATAATGATTAATATGTAGATGTTAATTTTTATGATATTATATTGTATTTATATCTATGAGGTATTGCAATCAGTAATGATAACTTCAGATGTAACACACTATTGCATTGAGAACTTTAATGCTTGCATTCTGAAAATATTTATGAAAGTGTTCATGAATACTTGAATACTAATTCTTCCAAGAAATAGTTTATTATTATACAATAATATTATCCGTGTTTGATCCCTTCACTGGTAAGCCCCGCCATATGGCGTGCGGCACTGACTTGGCCACAACTGATAAGCCTGCCATATTGCGGCCAGTCCGAAAAATAGGTTTCTAGTCATACAATATTGAAAACCAATATTAATTAAGTATTATATATAGTATTTCATTTTGCGACTTTTTTATGTCTCCCAAAAATATCCACATCACTCTCAAAACTGTCTACCAGTGAATGGGTTAATATCAGGAGCAATTTGTCATTGTGATTATTAGTATCCCTTATGGAAAAACACTATTGAGCTTGAGTAATCACTACTGGTGATCAATTTGGGTTTTGGAGGACGCTGGAACCCATTCTGGTCTTTAAATTTTGAAATTCAAAATGGCAAACCTGATATGGTCGATTTCAATCTCAAAATATCACAAATCGGGATATATTTACATTTTTGTAAAATTTGTCGTTAACACTGTTGCTGTGAGATACCACCATAAGATTATTTGTAAACGTTGCGAATTAGCCTCCTAAATATTTCATGGTTATGAAATTTGGATAGCCGTTAAAATCTGCCAGATGCCAGATGAGTATCGATCCCACGATCTAGCGCATTAAAAAACATTTTTTTCTGTAATTTTGTTTATACATAAACATCTATTATAATTAAACTATACAAATTATGTAAATACTGTGACGTACTTTCTAACCACGTGAGATCTGTAACGATAAAAAGTCATTTTCGGCCGTCCGTCCCCATGCATTCGCAAGCCACGGCTTCGCGGCAGCCAACTTTTGTTTCGCCGGTGCCGACAAACCGGTACGTCCAGGGAGACGAGAGAAACCTCCTCGTCTCCTCCAAAAACGGCACAAATACAGAGCACAGAACCCGTTGCTTTTCGTGGGCGCGTGAAACCAACAAACGCAACCGAAATCTGTCAATTTTTGAGGACGCGTAAAACTGACAAAGGCAACTGGATCTATGAACGAGAGCGAACAGCTAATCCACGAGAACTATGATTTACAACCTGGAGCCATCCCTCGGGTAACAGGTCACCACTGCACCGGGATGCACTCCGAGAACACGCGATGAATCACTTTCGGCATCTTTAATTTGAGAAAACGAACGCGGGAACACTACTCGATAATTTGAACTATACACATGAGCGAGAGCGTAACGTGCCGCCTAGGTAAACACTGATATAAAAACCCGAAACACGGTAGCGCGTGCCAGTCTAAGATACTTCGTTGGTATCCCGAGACAATCTGACTTGACAATAGTTAATTTCGGGAACAAATCATTCTGATTGGTCGAAATCCTTTGTCTGATAACTACAGCGCGTTTATCCGAGTCATCCCTTTCACTACATCAAGAGCATCTTCTAACTAGCCGGTAGCGTAACAATTCTTGAGGTCCTTCACGATCGCTTCCTCTGGATGCAGGGCGAAAATAGGGCATCGTACGACAAATTAGGGCACAGGGGATTCCCTCCCATGCTTGTAACCATAAGTCAAAATCCTCTGCCCGTTCTTCAGCCCTTGCCCTTCCTTGGGGCGCCGGTATTGCATCCTGACTTCTGTTGGTCCGTAGAGAGGCCTCGTCGGGTGTTCTCCTCTGCCGGGCTATCCATTCTCTCGGGTCTTTTTCCTCGCGACAAATTCGAACACGCCAATTTTCCTCCATCCCAACACGAATCCTTCCGAGAACATCAACATAATCGTGCAAAACTAGCTGAGAGCATAACTTTTAAACAGGGCGACGACTCGGTAACACAAACAGTTCAAAGACTCGAAGTGATGCCAAAATCCAATCAAGATTGTTATACAGAATAAATCTTCAGTGTAATTAATTTAAATTTGCGTCAACTGATCCAAACAAATTTCCCCTGATCGCCGCTGGTAATTAATACTATCAAATCTTTTTCTTAATACACTGAGCCGTAAGTCCACTTGTAAATGTTACTTCGGGTAAGAGGTCTGTGTACCACCGGTATTCGGGATATCAAAAAAATAATTTTTTGAAAGTCTACAGGTGAGAAAAGTAGCGTCTCGATATGGGTTAGAGGATAAAGTGCTTATGTTTGCGAAAATAAAATAGCAAAATTTTACATAAAATCATATGTCAACACAGCTCATCAGTAAAAGTCAAATCATTCGAGTTCAGCTCACGACTTATACTTTTTAATACCAGGTGCACTTAGGTCTAATGATTACTCACATTATACTTTTATATCGATACATTTTGAATCATGCGAAGGAGACGTTTCGCAATATTCTATTCGCATCGCATACTACTTGATATTCATTTTACCTTACGAACGAGCTGTTTTTGAGAAACATTTATTTCAGATATATTCGGCTAGATGGCGCTATTGTTAGATGTATCGATAATAGCGTGGACCCTAAAATTTATAACTAGAGAAAGGGTGTTGCCGTTGTATAAAGTGAGATATTTCTTTTACCTTAATAGTGCACGAAGTCGACGAGGCCGGGAATAAAGCGCACAGAGAACTCATGGCATGTGTCAATATAGGCTTAATCCTTGTGTTCACGGTTGACATATACAATTTTAGTCTATAAAAATGCATTCAAGCTTCAATGTGAAAACTACCGGTGTAGAAGTTCCTATTGTGTTACCATTCAAAAAAAAAAGCTTTGAAAGACATCCGCAAGAGGTTTACTACTCGTTTTTCTACATGGCGCTGATGGCAAAAAGACCCCTTAAGAATTATAATCATCAATGCATTTGTACATATGGAAACAATAACTCTAGCAGAAATGTTATTATAAAAAAAATCCAGGACCTTTCTACGTGTCTGTGCTAGGCCAAACTAAAAACTTCATTAAGGAACCTCTGGATTCAGGTCGGCGATCTAGAATTATGACGCCACAAGCAAGATAGCATATTTTTCACATTTCATAGACAATATCAAATTTTCGGGATTCACTTCGCACGAATTTGCTTCCTTACATATGTTATGGTCATTTATACGCCGTTTCGGGATCCCGAAAAAAGGCGTTGGCTGTCATCTGTGCTCTGCTTAAGTTTCCTGAACATATATATAAAAATGCAACAAAAAAATATATGTCCCTATCTCACGTCTGTTATGTGTCTTATCCGTACTCACTAGCCTATTATACTTTCACCAAGTTTTCAGCACAATAACTGTGTATAGATTTTGGCGGATGGACGGAAAACATCATCTTACAGCCCTAACGGAAATATGTTTTACGAGAATTAATAAAAATCTTGTCTCTAAAATTTCGTAGAAATCGTTCGTAGAAACTTATTCGTAGTTTTTTGTAGAATAAAGAATTATTACGAAAACCTATGACTTTTTACGAGTAATATTTTAAAGTTTCATAGGTATTATTTGTAATCAAACATTTTTACGAATATTCAGAATGTCCAATGAAATTGATTACAGAATTTTGCAATTTTTCGTTGAAGGAAAAAATATATTAGTAAAAACTAGGAACTTTCCTAAATACCATTTTATGGTTTTCCATCAGTTGTCAAATCTAACAATTTCTACAAATATTTAAGATGTATTGTAGTTCTTGCAGATTTCTGTAAATATTATAATTATATGAACCTTTTTTTGCAATGTATGGTAATCATGCTTGTACATATTCGTACCATTGTTTGTGGCAACCGTAATTTTGAACGTTGAATACTAGTAAGAAATTTCTTAATACAGTAAGCATCTAATTTGTTATGGAAACCAATAGTTTACTAATCGAAAAAAATAGACATTTATTCATTTTAAGGTTCAGAGGAAGAGCGGGTTTTTGTATGAGTTTTATAGTTCTTGACTTACAACTTTAACCGTTGGAAGACGGGAAATCATTCTTTTGGCTTATGCTTGTTTAGAAGAACTCAAGTTATGTTTAACTTAGTTATCGCTCTCCGATCTACTCTAATTTACTTTTTTTCTAAATTATTGCAAGAAAGTTGTAAAGAGCCACGATATTGCGTAGTATGTTCAGAACGTTCTATTCGTTGTTCATCTGCTGTGAGTATGATAAGCCTCTTTGAACGCTTTGCTTTAAGGAATACCACACAAAAAAAAATTACTAGAACTATTTAGTTACTATTTAGTATCTATTTAGTTATTTAAAAGCAATGTATATTATAATAGACGAGAAGCCACTTTTCTGGCTCCACATTAGTCTTATACATTTCGTACAGTATCTGTTTAACATATGGGTGAAAGTTCTAAGTCGAGATCTACAAAAGTCGTACAAAAACCCGCCTGCCCTCTAAAGGTTAATACATATGTTAGAGAGATATTGTAGGAAATGACGCCAATGTGGAGCCAAAAAATGAACTTCCCATCCGTTCCAGTAATAAAAATAGAACATTCTCATAAAACAGTTATTATTATAATCTCTATATACATATTGCGACGTATTTACGTATAACGCAACACCAGGGGGTCGGGGAAGATATTAGGCGGGAGAGCGTAGGTGATCGGTCGGTCGAACAAACGGAAGGTGTCGGGCGCCAGGTACCCTCCTAGGAGTACCACGAGCACAAGGGCTCGTACCAAAAGAGTGCTAGAATACGGAATTGATCCCCGGGTAACGATTCCCTAAGACTGACGCCACCAGGCAAAACTAAATCGATAGGCCACCAGGCAAAGCTAAACACTAAACCTAAACGTTACCCGATATTCGCGCAATTGTCTCTACAAATGAACTCGACCACCGTAAGCGGAAACGGTACGCCGCTTCGGAGGCTAGCTCGTCGGAAGCGTCGTGGCGTTCAAGGGCAGACGGGAGAGAGGTCAGCCAAGGGTTACCGACAGACAAGTAGAAACATTCAGAAAATAAGCAGAATTAAAGTTAACGCACCGAAGCTGTATTAAACAATATTTAAAGGAACGATAAGTTCAGAACAAGATTGCCGACGCAGAGAATAACATTTGACCCGATGCGTATGGGATTCACAGGCCAGATTAACAACTGTACTTGAATTAACTTAACAAAATTCATAATACGTGCCGAAAGGGTTACAGTGTCCAAGAAAAATTATGAATCGTGACGGGGCATGATCTCAACGGAAATTATTTCGAATTTAGGAATTTAAACATAGAATTTACAATACGATAACAGTCGCGAGCCTAAACGGAGTCGTTAATAAATAAATGCTACACGATCAACAATATTCGCGAGAACGGAACGCAAAGAAACGGCAATATTCGCGAAAACGGAAAGCAAGAAACGGCAGTATTCGCGAGACCAGAACGCAAAGAGACGGCAGCGGAACGATGCTGCGTACATCAAATTAAGTCGACAAACGAAAGAACAATAATCGTAGGTTCACGAATAATCAGCGTAATCGGAAAGAGTCTGCGTAGTCAGATATTTCGAAAGAGCTATCGCAGCTCGAGCACACGTACCGAATTATTAACAATAATAGATTAAAACATCTCATAAATTACACAGACATTAGAAAGAACAGATCGAAATAATAGGCGCAATAGATGCATAAATAAATTAACACATGAAAAATGACATAGTAATATAAAAAGTTATACGGGGTATTGGATTATCGCCGAACAAACTAGATGATTTAGTATGGCATAAGGCCCAGGCTCTAGACGAGAGAAAGCCGAGCGTCAAAAAGGTAAACAGCGGCTGGTCACCGCTAGGGGTGGCAAGGGCACAGCGCGCTTAAAGAGCGGTCGCCCGTCCGATATGCGAAACTTCTAGAAGAAGGGATAACAGAACAGGCGAAGAGCGAAATCAGCGATAATCAAATACGATACATCAGCGGGAAAGTGAATCCAGAAAAAAAAAGAACGGAGATATGATACAATAGATAAATTCGGTCTAGGTTAAACAAGCAAAAGTAAATGAATTTATCGGAAAAGAAAATATAATAGACAAAGCATTTCTCAAAAGAAAGGACTCGAGAACTCAATAAAACATACAGTTAGATTATACAATCAGCAATAAATTGAAAAGAAATTTCAGTAAAAGATGTCCCGTATAACACAGATGATAATTCTAATATCATAAACTCGCACAAATTAAATATTTTGGCTGCGGAAGAAGCTGGCTGACGAGCGACCAAGCCGGTCAACCCAGGGTCACCGCTCGAACAACAGACAGATTCTAACGCATACGCTAAACGAAAATTCCAGAAAGCTTCAAATTAATCAATTGCATTTAACAAGATCTGAATAGAGAAAGCGTAAAACGGAAAGATACAGAAGTCTATAGTGTGGAATATAAGTTATAATGCGTGTATAAATGTGAGAATGTGTGCGGTGTGTATGTCTGTCTGTTTTTGTAAGAGTGTACGTAGGAAGGAGAGGTCAGCGGGCAGTGTGACCAGTTGGATACTAGCTATCAGAGAGAAAAGGCAATAAATGAAATATCGCCAAATTCCACCGGCTACTTCTTTATCATCCTGAGATCATATCCCACAATAGACAGAAATACGGCACTATCGTCCTTTGATCTAAATAGGCGGAAAGACATTCGCCCAATATTCGACCAAATAAATTCGTCACCGGCTACACGGAAGGTTTAGCCGGGCACGTGCTCGACTATAAGCTCAACAGGTCCAAAAAAAAAGGAAATAGAATAACGGAAGATCTCACCAAAAGAATAGAGTTAGAAAGGCCAGAAAACGGAACAGAACGGCCAGCAAATATAATTTCCTTTCCCAAGTACGGTCCTCCTTCTCTCTCTGTTTTTCTCTCTATCGTAATAGTTCCTTCTCTCTTTTCGCGGGGTGCGATAATTCAGAAGTTCACAATAGCGTATCCCACACGACAATGATCGGTGTAGCACCGATCGTTGGCAAGCGGGCTCCGGGGAGGCTGGCACGGCAGCGGAGTAGGGCGACCCTGGGCGAAAAGGGCCGAATTCCCACGAGGGTTGACGAGCGGCGACGGAAACGTCCGAGCGGCATCGAGCGGCGGTCCGGCTGGCATGGCCACGTCGGCGCTGGGCCTAGCGGGTAGAGGCCTCGCAGGCGGCTCTTCGGTGGAGCGCAGAAGCTGGCCTCGAGCGTCGGCAGGCCTTAGGCGAGTCAGGTTCGGCATCCCGCCTCTCCCTGCTGGCTTCTTCGGCGGCGGCGGACGAGTCGAGGGGACAGTCCTGGTCGACCGACAGCGGGCGTGGAGTTCCCTCCCGGGTGCTCCAGGGCTCCGGTGGTCCCAATGGCAGCTTTTGGGCCCCGGCGACAGCCAGGTCAGCGGAACCGGCGGGCCAGGCCATGCTCTGGGCAGGATCTCCCCTAGAGTTCTTCTAAAGCTCCATAATCTCCAAAATCTTCACAATCTCGAAAATCTCCAAAAGCGGCAAAATCTCCAGAATGTCAGCCTCCAGACCTCACGCCCTTCAGTAGTAGTAGAGATTCGAGAGTGGAGGCACGCAAGTCGCAACGTAAGCAAAGAAAAATATGAAGCAGCACAATAAGCGGAAGAAGCAAACACACCAAAGAACCGACAGTTGACGTTCACATCCAGGAATCTTCAAGTATAGAAATTAATAGACGGAATTTCGTTAGCGGATTGTCGTGGGGAAGCGCACTCGCGAGAGAGAGCTCTAAGTCTGAATAATTTTGTGGAGGGATTCCAAGAATCTCGTCACAATATGGATTTATGGTAGTTAAACTTTATCTGAATCCAAAGGAAAATTTGTGTGTAATCCAGCAATTTTTTCGTTGTTTTAGAAAACCAATATGAAATACTGTTCTATGGGATGAAATTGCAACTGCCTATACATAACTTAGTGGTTAGTTGTAATGTTTTTTAAACTTAACTGATTATAAATTACACTATTTTGAGGATATTTTCTAGATTTCAAAATTTTACCACGCAGCATACTAAAGAATATTAGATGCACTGTCTAAAATGTCTTTCTTGAAGTAATATAGTATGAAATTCTTCATTGTCCCAGGTTTACCCTGCATTACACTGTAGTATTACTAGAAAATTCTGTCCGTGCACATAAAATGCTAATATTGCTTTAATATTTATAGAACATAGTTTGTATTTAATACTCGTAAATTATTCTTTAATCTCGTAGACCTTCATTAATTCTTGTAGAAGGGCCTTTGATATAAAAATTACGAATTTCTAAAAAAATTGAGGAAGTGTCCCTGATTAAAGTTTATTCGTTGAATCTCCATAGAATTTCATGGATGATTTCGTTGATTTTTGTACTTTTCCTTACAAATTTTAATTGCCTTTGGAGAACTTCGTAGAAATACTTCCGTTAGGAAATTTTACGATTAAAATATGTAAGAAGGCGGGATAAGATGAAAAATACAAATCGCACTATTTGAAGCTATTTTTTTACGCTAAACATTAACCACAAATGACAGACAATTTTATCGTAGACTATTTTACCGGTCAGAATGATCACTATGGATTCTTATAGGGCACATTTTTTCTGTACGTCCGTTGTTCTAGAGGAGGGCTTCCCTATCTTCTTTCCCGTCTTCTCCGCCTCTCCTCCCAAACAAATCTTTCAGAGGAGGGCTTTCTTTTTCCCGTCCTCGTGCTAATCAGGCTGGGTGACAGACTGTTCGTCCCGGCCGACGTCCTCAGTCTTTATGCTGGACTCCCTCTCCTCCACGCTTCTCACTCGCCCCCCCCTTCCTCCCTCTCTGACAAGGAAGAAGTCAAAAAAGTTAAGTGAGGCAGGGGTTGAAGTTGGTCTTACAAGTAAATTGGGCGAAAAGGCGGTGTCAAATTTTGGAACCAATCGAGTCTCGAAGCCCAGTGCTCGCTCGATCCAACTCAAGAACCCATTCTTGACAGGTCCTCCAAACTCCAGTTTTCTCGTTAACCCTTTCGCACACACGAGGCCCTATGCCTTTATCTACTCACCGCACTTGAGTATCATCTCTTATCATGCGATGACTCCTCATCAGTTTACAGAAGCCCTCTGTCTCTGTCTATTACATTGATCTAATGCTACGATTGACACAATATTTCGGAATCGTGAGGGGGTAATCAAAAGGGGATTTGATTCCATATACTGATGGTATAAACAAGCGGAAATTTATTATATTTGAAATACAAGGAAAAGCAACAACCGGCGAACGCAACTTAACAATTAACATTCTACAAAAAAAGCAACTACTGCTAACCAAATCCTCAACGCAACATCCATTTTTATAGTTGTCTGCATGCGGTGCCTGTACATTAAGAAAAACATTGTTTGAAACAAATAAATACATTGCTTTGACAATGATTCAATTACTCTGTATTTAAATTAAAATCATAGTCTTTAAGTCAATGAAATGAGTGCTTGAACCATTTGCAATATTTAATCGAATTTTGGTTTTCACAAAATAATTAATTATTTTACTGCTTAAATGAAATACCATTTCATTTAATCAATTGATTTATTCGTAACAATAAAATTATATTAATTGATTCTTTAAAATAACTTTCATATAATAATAAGGTAATTAAACGCATTAAAAATCTAATGCATTACAAATAAATTATATCTTTAATCTTTCATATTGTGTGAGTGAGGGTGGTCACATCATAAGCTCCGTATTGGGGCTCTACGGAAGAGTATGGGCCTTCGATAGCTTAATGGTTAGAGCATTTGTTCGTGTAGAATAAAATTGGTGTCAGAAGTGGGTAGAGAGGGGTTTCCCATCACAAGAGGCCGAACGACGTTGGTCCGTTGGTCCGTTGGTCCGTTGGTCCACCGGTAAACGACGTTATAATTTTATATCCAATTTTTAGGTACATAAATATCACCCTTTTTCGTCTTAATTTTATGGTGATAATAACTTTGAAGACGATTCGCACAGTTTAACAATTTATCATGACTGACGCAGTCAATGGAATGACGCGTCACGCCTATTGTCGTTCCTTAGCTTCCGATTTATAAGGAATTTATAATGCACAGATCATATTTTACTATGGCCGCATTGTGATAATCGCTTTACATAAAATCATTATGGATCTGTACAGCAGCTGGTAGAGAGAATTTGATGTCATTAAATACTGTAGGAGTGACGAACTATAGGGTTCTGATCTCTATTTGTCACACAAACACATTCGCAGGAGGTGCAAATCGGAATGAACAACCTCCACCGGATGCATCTTGGGTAATACTCATGTCGGCGGTGTTAAAAGTTTGAAGACTCATACTTGGCGATTAAACAGGATTCAATTATAGAGATTGGAAAGCTCTGAAAATCAGCTACGAGAATGTGCTATAAAAAGTTGAGGTCCATTAAAAATGTTTGTTGATTTCGATGCAGCTTTTCAAGGATATTTCAAGGTTAAATAACCTTCATCAGCTAATACATTTTTTTGAACCCTAAGACATTTCTTTCAGATACTTTTTTTCTAAGATGTGTATTTTCAGAGATATTCGACGGTTCCGGATTTTTTGGAACTCACTATAGTATAAGTCATTATTTCGTCATAGATTCCCCCCCCCCCTCCCCCCTCGCATGGGATCCTAGACCATGCAAACAAGGAGGAAATTGATACCCAACCGTGCTGCACTAATTAAAGTAAAAATTACAGAGGTAGGCAACCCAATATTTAAAAATATTATTCGCAAATTAAGATATCGGTGGTTGAATCTTATTGCGAGAAAGCTGGACCTTCCAGCAGCCACCGGTGGTACTAGGCCGACGGGCTTCATAGCGGTAATGAAGCCCCTCTCAGCCAGGTGTTTTTGAGAAAGATGGACAATCAGCGCCATCAAACGTGTAAAAAGGGAAAAGGATGTGTAAAGACGACGATGAAACTGAAACTGAAAACTGACGTCATCGTGCATCAAATACTCGTACATATCATTGTATATCTGTGTGGCAATTGATTGAGGATATTTTAAATGAGTATAAATGTAATCATTACTTTGTTATGATTTATAGCCATTCGTGGAATATTAGTTTTACGGCAGTGATTAAGAGATATTTCGGGTACAATAGGCCTTGGTCATCGAGCCGCCGTATTTTATTGCCTATATTTACACGTGTACTACAAGCAGCTTCGAGTAAAGTCTCGGTCGGCTGTTTGCCTATATTTGGCACGAGACTCGACCCAGTCTCTTAATGGAAAACGTAAGATATACAGAATTCCTTTGAAAATATAATTCTTATATTGTAGGATTCTAAACTTTAGGTGACTTGCCATATCAGTGTGGTAGATGAAAAAACAATAATAGACAAGCCTAGACTGCTCATCCTAGGCCTATAGAATCGAATGTCTCGGTGTGTATGCGTGTGGATGGACGAATATGAGAGATGTACGAACCAGTAATGGACACGACGCTGTAAAGATCGGACAAAATAAAGACGAAAAACCTAAGAGAGATACGAGAACAGTGCTTTCGCGCCCTACCTATATATATCCATATAAAATCCTACAATATTGCATATAAGCCTCAATCAATTCGTGCCAGGCAAAATGTTACAAACACAATTTTGCAAAGTATTTGCAAAAGTATTTCTGAAGATTCAGAAAATATTTTTGATTTCTCATTAATTATACCAAATGCTTAATTAAAATGTTTTATATTACATTAACCCTTTCAGGGCGATATTTTCAAAAAGAAAATTTTTTCTCGAAATACCGATTTTGTCATACTAAAAATTTGTTAGTAAAAATGTTAATCTGTTCTCGAAATATTTGAATTACTAAATATAGTATGCCCGTCCTGAACCGGTTAAAAATGATTAAGTTTGATTGTTGACTTGGATCATTAGACTGTGCGTTTTCCAGGCACGAGCTCAATCGTTATGCCTAAACAGCATTTACCAGCTTGTCACGCGCATTTGATGGAATGAAATTCTTTCACGGTCCGTTACATTCATAGTAAATAAACAAACAAATAAATTTTGCTTTAAAACTTCGCTGAGGTACCTCAAAAATATTATGAAGAAAACATTGGCAATTTGTTTCCTGTACGACATTTCGCTTCTATTGCATAAATTCTCTTATGGGTTTCGCCATGACTGTTTTTTTCTCAACAACAATAAAAGTCTTATATCAAAGTTTCTGGAAGAACAAAGACTGTACAAATGACCCTATCTGGATTCAACATGATTGAAGTACACATGGAAAAAATACCTATCCCCGAGATGTGCGATGTTGTGTAGTGCATCTTAAATGATAGTGCAATTGTGTACGCTATTTATGAATGTGAGAAATCGGAAGTATTTAAGTCTTTGGGATTGGCAACCCAAGTCAAAATATAAAGTATTCGGTAGATCTGCGATAAATTGCTTAAAAGTATAAGTGAGGTATAGCAAAGTATAGCCAATGAGATTATCTAATACTACATACCCATAATCTATAATTTTAAGATTTAAGCTATACATCTACCATACCTCGAATGTGGTTAAATCGATCGATTACTGCATACGAGATTTGTAAGACATATAACATACTCATCCAATACTTAAAATGTGGGTTATTATCTATCATAAATCTAGCCCATATGTGAGCCATACTAAATATTTTTACTCAGGAATGTAAGAATTTAGATAACACAGAATAATATAATAAAAGAAAACAATTAAATTTATAAAACTACCACTAAAGCATACAGCAAAATTTTCTTAATTATTCATTGATAAATGACAGATAATTATGACCGATAAAGTAGAGAAGAAGTATGAGAATCGCGTCCAACTATACTTTGCATATTTGTATAATATACTGTAGTGCGCAATTGAAGTGGAACACTTTAATTTTTGTGTATATTTGCGAAACTACGACCGATTTCAAAAAACCAAAGACATATTTTTTAGGAAACTTCCTTCCCGTTCGAATGGTCCAGAGACTCGGTCGAGTCTCTTTACCCGAGCCAACTCTTGTACCTGTCTTTAGAACTAAATATCTTATGAAATGCTATATATGAGAAAAAGTTATTGATACATTCATTAGAGGAATCGAGTTTTCTGAATCGATTGTCACCAAAATCATAGAGAGAGGCAATTGGTGTACGAGATCAGGTCGTATTGAAAGGGCGAGCGAGATCATTTTATTTCAGTTCCGTCGTCGTCGTC
>JARPRG010000441.1:32809-43025 GCA_031001745.1 Hartigia nigra | reverse complement strand
GAAGGTTGCTCTTTCTCGTGCCATAATTAGAAATATGAATTTCCTTCCGGAACTACTAGTTCTCGCACTTTTCAAAATTGGGTTTTCACGATTGGGATAAAACCTTTACCATTCGAACGGGAAGGAAATTTCCTAAAAAATATGTCTTTGGTTCTTTGAAATCGGTCATAGTTTCGCAGAGATACACACAAATTCAAGTGTTCCACTTCAATTGCGCACTACTGTATAACTGTCGTTATAATAATATATAATCTATCCTTCCCTCAATAGCAAATAATATTCTTACCGAAAGAAAATAATCATAGTTACTTCCTTATGCTCATAATAGCTATGACGTATATCGTAAAGTCTACTCTAGAAGACACGGGTTTATAAAGAGTATAACACATGCCGCTAACTGACATCTTAGAATGAAATCACGATGATCTACTCTAGACTGAATATTATTTTTTAATATAAAAATAAGACTTGATAACAAATGTTAATAGTTTGAACTTCATAAATAAAGAAATTCTCTATTCAAGAAGGCGTGAGCGTTATCATTGAGGTAAGGGGTTGATAAAGTACTATACTATAAATATAATTTAACGATTATCCCTGTACCAACTGAGAAAAATGATATTATAAGAAACTTTATCGTACACGGTTGGATTTAAATTATGATTTTGCACATTTTATATCGTACAAGTATGGTCAAAATTAAAAAAAAAATAAGAGTGGTGAGAGTAATTATCGAAAACAAAAATGTTTAAATACATTTTTTTATTGCGCTGTCGAAAAGTACGTTCGAAACTATACAACTTTTGTCTGAAACATTTTTTTATACTCTGCATGTTTTCGGCCCGAATCGTTCCGATATGAACGTCATATTGCTACTATAAAATTGTACCTGCCCTCTATAACCTCCCCTAACCCTCTATAACCTACCTCTGGACCGCTAGTATTGTACACACGTTCATATTTCGATATACCCTACTTGTCTACTAAGTTTCGACAGAAATGGGAAGGAGGGACCCCAGGTACGTTGCTTTTTAGTGAAATTTTAAATAACTGTGGTAATACCATTATACTCATTAGCGTCTTCGTGGATTAGTTTTCCATTGTGTGTCAAACTAATAATTTATGTTTGTTGCATAAATTGCAGAAACTTCTTACTGGAAGCAAAATGCGCAGGAAACTTTGAAAAAACAACTAAAAATCTCACAGAATAAAAATGTGGCCAAAAACGTAATACTCTTTCTTGGGGATGGTATGTCGATTCCCACGTTAATGGCAGCGCGTATTTACTTAGGACAACTTCAAGGAAACACTGGCGAAGAGACTAAACTTTATTGGGAAAATTTTCCGCACACTGGCTTCTCAAAAGTATGTTATAAATCAATTGTTAGTAAAAAATAGATTTAAAAAATATAAGGATCGAGTAAAATAAAAAAACGATTTCCTTCTAGACATATTGCGTCGATTACCAAGTACCCGATTCAGCATGTACCGCTACTGCCTATTTGTGCGGCATAAAAGCTAACGAGGGTACTATGGGTGTAAACGCCAAGGTGACACGCGCAGTCTGCGAAGGTCAACTGGACGAGAGTAATCACGTGAGCTCAATAGCTGCTTGGGCTCAAGATGTTGGTAAATCCGCAGGTATCGTCACTACTACAAGAGTGACCCATGCTTCACCCGGCGGAACCTATGCTAGAATAGCCGACAGGAACTGGGAGAATGATCAGTATGTCGTCCAAGCGGGCTATAATTCCACTGTATGTAAAGATATTGCAACACAACTGGTCACGGAATATCCTGGTAAAGATTTTAACGTAATACTCGGAGGAGGACGACGGGAATTCCTCCCGAATGATACCATAGACGACGAAGGTACTTCCGGCAGTAGAGGAGACGCTGTCGATTTAATCGAGTTGTGGAAACAGGAAAAAGTAGATCGTGGCAAAACATATAGATACGTCTGGAACAGGAAGTCTTTGCAAGAGGTGATCGCCAATCCTGAAAACTATGACTACTTGTTGGGACTATTCGAAGCGAGCCATTGCACCTATCATATGGTAGGAGCACCCACCACAGAACCAACACTAGCTGAGATGACGGAAGCTGCTATCAAGATACTTCGTAAGAATGATAAAGGTTTCTTCCTCTTCGTCGAGGGTGGACGTATCGATCACGCGCATCACGACACCTGGGCGCATCTTGCTCTTGACGAAACTGTCGAAATGGCTAAAGCCGTTCAACTTGCTCGTGAACTTACATCTGAGGATGACACATTAATAGTAGTAACATCAGATCATGCACACACTATGTCCGTTTCCGGATATCCTTTACGTGGCAATGATATATTCGGTATTGCTGACATCAGTGATACAGACTCCTTACCGTATACTACTCTCAGTTACGCTAATGGCCCAGGATACAAGGAACCAACCGAGAATGGCACGCGCTATGACCTCTCCGACGATGACTTGGGTAAATTTTATTTTAGTAATCCTTTATTATGTGCCGCTACTATAATACAGGGATTTAGGGGAAAAAAGGATGCGCAAAAATACTGAGAAAAGGTCGATGGAAAAAGTGTGAATGCTAAAATAATCAAAACAAACAAATATTAAAGTATCTTTTAAACAGGAACTTCATTTTGTATGGTTACTGGATGTTTCGTTGAAAGGAGGGTATGAAAACAATGGCAATTATGGCCCATTGTCCGACAAGTAAAATTGTTATTGTTCCTTATACATTTAGGTAGCTAAGTCAAAGAGTAATATGTAAAAATGTCACAGAGAATAGGATCATGGAGAAAATTGAACGACATGGTAATAAATGTCTATTTTGACTTACCTTCTAGTAAATTAGGTTCTAGGCAAATTCGTCGAATTCAAATTCGTCTATACCACACTTGTGGATGTCTACATCATTGAATTTACTAATTTGATTTTTTACTATTAGGTAGCGAATCAAACTCGCATTGGAAATAGAATCGGATCTGGTGTGAGTAACGGCCCTTATTTCCACAGCGGAGTTTTAGATTATCTTAACCTGGTGAACTTTGGTCCAATCCATAACAGCAGTAGAATATATGTAATTTTTTATATTACCAATATTTTAATCTGAAACATCATGTGGGTCAATAATCATAATAGACACTGACTCATTGCAACAGTATGTAGCCCATTACACCTTTGTGTAATTCATTACAGCATTGATCGATTTTTTTCAACTGAAACAGTATGAGGATCAGTAATAATATTGGATACTGGACTATCATGGCAGTGGTGTAGCTCATCACCGCATATAAAATGATACGTCGGAGCGAATATCATTAAATCGAAACACATGAATTAATATAGAACGTTTGGTCGAGTGTTCAACGCTCATTTTCATCGACCTATTTTTACGGCCTTTTTTTCCAGCTTTTTCTTCTGCGACCTTTATCCCACGGCTATTTTTTTTCCTGATAGCATGATACAGTAGTGGCATAAAAAAAAGCTCTGAATAACTATTTGTATAATTTGCATTCGTTTAATTCGCAGCTGATATTTACTATCCATACCCGGGAACGGCTCCACTTGCTTCGGAAACACATGGAGGGGATGATGTAGCTATTTTTGCTAGCGGACCGTGGTCCCATCTATTCTCTGGTACTCTCGAACAACACACCATTCCTCACTTCATGGCTTATGCATCCTGCATTGGACAAGGACTCACCGCCTGTACCAATCAAGTCGACAAATCATCACCACTAAGGAAATCCGGCGGTCGTTATCCTGAACGCCTTTGATCCCCATCCCCGGTACTCTTTCCCCGTCATTAAATTCATGAAGGACATAATACCATCAACGTATCGCTAACCGCATTAACCACATGCGCTATTGCGATATCTTGAAACAAAGATATTCTGCGTCACTTCACATTACAGAGAACTCGTTATAAAAACAATGTGCTTCAAACAATAAACAAATAAAAATACTTGTGCATTATTATGAGTTCAAATTAGTTAATTCTTGCAATTCTTTAGAAAACCCAAAATCATAGCAAATGCAAAAAGAATGTACACTGCATACAATAATATTTTGATGTAAAATAAATAGTAGCACCTGATCGAGAAGTGATCCACATCTGAATCTGATAGCACCCGAAAATATTACCAATCGCAATAGTCCTATTCAAAATATTACAATTTTGTTGAGAACTCAAGTGCTGACGTCACAGCTGGAAATACGGTGACACCACAGGTCCTCAACGCTGACTGACAGTATAGAACAGCATAGCTTTACGACTGAATTTTCGTATTTAACATGTTAACGAGCTGTTATTCATAATGAAACTCAACATAAGAGAGGCGTGGGACTTTGTAAAATGTAAAATAAACAGCCAGAATTACATGGAAGGTGAAAATCTCTTAAATTCAAGACATTTGTTCTCATGTGGTTGAAGCGCTGATGACAACGATGAGTATTAAAATATGCTTTCTGCATACAAACATTGAATGTCAGAGATTATCCACACGGAATATGGGGAAACAAATCCAACGGAGAAGGTTACAACGATGCTCCGTTCTTGCAAAGCAGAATTGAGTAAAAAGTGCAATCACGTTCTTGTTGTATCACTCTACTTCGCTGCACATAATCATACTACATATTCAAGATGTTAAAAAATCAACGTAATTGCATGCAGACTATATAAATGGTCGTTGCGTGGGCCTTAGTTTGTAGTGCGGAATGCAGGGGATCAGCACGGATAGAGACAGGCAGGCCAGCGGTACGTTCCAGCTTGTTTCAGTATGATCAATCCTCATAAAAACATTTTCGTGTAAAAAAGTGCACCAAGTATAGAATTGCTGCGAATTCCCGTAACAAAAATATTTAAATCATATTAAAATTCCAAGTACATAAGTCACTAAATATCTGGTTATTATATGATCTAGCACTAGCTCATCATTTTAATTGTATTCTTAAAATTTTCTATAAAGTCTTCGCTACTCTTTTGTGTTATTACTGCTGTTTATATTTAATTATAATTTAATGGTCATTTAATAATTAATAAAATGTTAGGTGATTCCTTATCGAGTACTACTTGGCGGGTCCATGCATTGCTTCATGTAAATTTGTATTCATTATGACAATTTTCAAACTAAAATTCAACATTTTCTGTATAGTGCATATTAATTATGAATCGTCGAACATAACCATGGTAAAAGCCTAATAACAAACACACAGTCTTAGAATACTATTAATTTACTCAAAGTAAGTACTGTAAAATTCCTGGCACGGACCCGCCAAGTAGTACTTGATAAGGAATTACCTAACATTTTATTAATTATTAAATGACCATTAAATTATAATTAAATATAAACAGCAGTAATAACACAAGAGTAGTGAAGACGTTGTAGAAAATTTTGAGTATACTGTTATGCCGTGGAGTAAATATGATTCCACACCTTTTATGATGAAAACGTAATTAGGAGTTTTATTCAGAATTCTATTTCTTGATTGACAATAGTGTTCATAAATTCTATTTCTTTCACAAGTCAAAGATTGACGTTCGCACGGAGCCTGGAGTTCGACGACTGACTGCATGCTGCTCCTCCAGGTAGGAGCAGAGCTCTCTTTCGCTTTGATACTATTTAGCTGACGGAGGATTACTTATCGCTTAGTACGAGGTGATATTAACCCTTTGCGGACGTGAGGCGACTCTCGGTCGCCACGGCGTTTCGCGCGACAGGATGAGTGGTTAGTGAAAGGTGACAGTCGGTGTTTATGTTAGATTTCGTTACTTCCAACCGATAAGAACGCACTAGTGGTTCTTGGAAAGGTTCCTTAGCTGTTGGTGTTTTTTCATACGAAGTGTGAAATGACATCATAACAGAGATAAGATCAAATTAATGAAAGATTCTTCTAAGACTGTGGCTCTGACAATGGCTCCGACATTAGTTGAGACTTGGCGATCGTGGCGAAAGCATCAGAAGAATTTGTATTGTGGGATATGATCTCAGGATGATAGAGAAGTAGCCGGTGGAATTTGGCGATATTTCATTTATTGCCTTTTCTCTCTGATAGCTAGTATCCAACTGGTCACACTGCCCGCTGACCTCTCCTTCCTACGTACACTCTTACAAAAACAGACATACACACCGCACACGTTCTCACATTTATACACGCATTATAACTTATATTCCACAGTATAGAGTGATTTTGTTTGAACCCTGACAAAAATGCATTTCACAAGTGAACTCAGCTCTAATGAAGACGAATTTTGTTTTGATACGGTCCAAGACGAAATCCAACGTATTCATAAAGAAATTAGTGGGATAGAAAGTGAAAGAAGCGATGAAGTTGATGACATAGTAGTGTCACAAGTCACAAACCTCTGATAAATCAGAATGGACAGCTTGTGATGAGTCCAGGGAAATCCCACCCAGAATAAAATTCACACCGGGCGACAGATCTGCAGGACCATAGGTATCCTCCAATGTGAAAAAACCTTTGCATTTTTTCAAGATGTTCTTTATCGACAAGCTAGTCGATCAAATAACAATAGATACAAACAACTATGTTACAAAAAAGTTAGAGACAAGGGCGCTATCGTCGCGGTCGCTCTGGCAAACATGGTACAATGTCACGAAGGAAGAATTTTGGGCGTTTATTGCAGTTACTGTAAATATGGGGATAATACCACTGGCCAATATGAAAGAATATTGGTCAACAGACCCAATATGCCGCATTCCATTTTTTGCTAACACCTTTAGAAGAGATCGATTTGCCCAAATTTTTTGGATGTTACATGTACAAATAGTATCGGCACGAGGTAGCAACACTACAACGCGTTTACAGCTCATAACTGGTTACCTTGATTATATAAACTCAAGACTTCTGAATTATTTTACACCCAGCGAAGAAATTTGTGTCGACGAATCTGTCGTAAAATTCAAAGGTCGAATTTCATTTATTACATATAACCCACAGAAACCGACTAAAGGGAGCATTCGAATTTATACATTGGCAGATACCAATATGGGTTATATTTGTGGAATTTTACCTTACTATGGTAGCCTTACAACAGAAACATTGATAAGACCGGACCTTCCAGTATCGACGAGAATCCCCTTACACTTATATACAATGATACTGAATAAAATTCCAGGTGCGCTGGGGTTGTTAGTGCATGTTTACCGATCGATATTATACTAGTTACATTTTAGCTAATGAATTACATAACCGAAAGTGTCATTTTACTGGGACAATACTAAATAATAGAAAAGAATTGCCAGATTCAATAAAAAAACAACTTCCAAAAGGAAAATCCATGATGGAGTATTGTAGAAATAATAATGTGATTTTGGCGTGGAAAGATAAAAGGATCGTCACGATATTGACAAATTATACCGTTGAACGAATACTCCGGCATGGTGTTACAACTGTGGTTAGAAAACCCAATACTGTCATAAATTGTACCAAATTCATGCGCGGCGTTGATCTGGCAGTTCAGTATTTGTTCGACGTACTGCTTTATGAGGAAGTCCCTGAAGTGGTGGCGCAAATTATTTTTTTGGGGATTGGAAAATTGTTTAACTAATTCGTACATTCTTTACAAACAAGTAAAAAGGCAAAGAAACGAGCAGCCACTTACACATTTGCACTTTCGAAAAATTTTGGTAAAAAAATTGAGAGGAGATTTTCAACAAACACGAGATCGAGCTTCAAGATCGACCTCCAACTCTAACGAAATTTGTCTAAATGGAAAGCTTCATGTAATTCTTACTGGCACAAAGAAGGATTGCAAAGTTTGTTCTAGTCGAAACAAACCAGGTGGAAGGCATGAGACGACCTATTATTGCGATACATGTCCTGATAAGCCAAGAATGCATCTTGGATAATGTTTTATAAATTATCATACGAAACAAAACTACAGATCATAATTTTTGTAAAGTTACATTCTTAAAGGTGTAAATATAGATAACCTATCGAAATATAACGTTTTTGTAAGATAATTTACATCTAAGATCATTTTATTATACCATCTAAGACACTCGACATATTTGCAAAAATCGCCTCGTCCTGCTACCTCACCCGGCCGAAAAAGTCGTCGTCCGCAAAGGGTTAATACTAAGAAAGGCAAAGGAGGCGAAACGGATAACTAATTGGTCGCTTAGGGCATAACAATACAATTAAAATGATGGGTTAATGTTAGATGATATAATAACCAGATATTTAGTGACTTATGTACTTGGCATTTTAATATGATTTCAATATTTTTATTACGGGATTTCACAGCAATCCTGTACTTCGCAAGCTTTTTTATACGAAAGTATTTTTGTGGAGATGTCACAAGTTTTTGTTCTTTACGTTATATTAAAGAAATTCTGGGTCACGAAATCTGTATTGATGTGAAATGAACGTGTATTCGTTGAAATCACACATCTTCACAGATTTGGAATGTGAATTCATTATGACATCATTATGAGGTGCATAAAAATGTATTCGAATTTGTATTGAAAATGTAATCTTCAATGCAAACTTCAATTCACCTTAGAGAACTATATAATCAACCCATAATTATATAAAATAAAGAAACAATTAGAAAATATAAATAAATTTTGTAATTTTAAGTAAAGAAATTAGATTTAAAAAATTATGGATAGGTACACCTGGACACCGTAGACGTCTACGTCTGACACCTAGACAAAAGAAACTACGGAGAGAAATACTTGGGCATCCCAGACTTCCACCCTCGACACCTAAACACAAGAAATTACGGAGAAAAATACCTCAGCACCTAGAGACAAGAAACTACGGAGAAGAACATCAAGACACCCTGGACTTCCACGCGTGATACCCAGACTTAAGAAACTATGGAGTGGAACACCTGGACACCCTAGAGGTCCACGTCTGACATCTGGCATCAAGAAACTACGGAGAAAATACCTAGGCACCCTCGGTGTCCATGTCCGAAACCTAAAATACGGGGGTCTACAGGAAGCACATAATATGCACAAACATACACGCACGCCCAACACAAATGTCGGTTTTACTTTCCGTGCGGGCTAAAGGCATAATAATTCTATACTGTTGTAAAAACAGCTTTATATTGTCTACAATTTCGGTGTGAACTGTAGTTTAATAGAATGTTTTTGATTGTATTGTGTATTGCTGAATCGCCAGCGCCTTCCGTCGCGTGAAAAAGTAGATGGACGTGCAAACACGATAACGACGACGACGGAACTAAAATAAAATGATCTCGCTCCCCCTCTCAATACGCCCTGATCTCGTACATCAATCTCTTTGATTTTAGTGACAATCGATTCAGAACCCTCGATTCTCATATATGGAAGTTCATAAAATATTTGGTTTCAAACACAGGTACATACATACAGCCAGTCGCCTGTACTTGACGCGAGACTCGACCGAGTTTCTTGATAAATCACTTTCGGCATTATTTGCAGGCTCGTAGATTCACCATCGTTACAGATTGCAATTCCTTAAAAGCCTCCCATAAAAAAGTTGAGTTAACTCTTCGAGTAAACTCCTTTTTGCAAACCTTTGACTTTGACATCTTGTATAGGGAAGGAAAACGTATAGCCCATGCGGATTTCTTTTCATGACATGCCTTACCGGAGACGCCACGTGCATTTTTAGTTAAAATACAAGAGAGACGTGTTAATATCGCCAAAATAAATAACAACTGGTTCCTTGTTGAACAAAAACGCGATCAAGAGGTTTCGGAGTTGTTTCTAAAAGTTTTGGTTTGAGGAAATGTCAAAGTACACTCCCGTGCATAAGTATCCGGACACTTGCTTACTTTTCAAAAAAATATGAATAATATTATAATTATTACATTATTGTAAAATTAAAACATTAATTCTAACTTTAGCTTACCTTTAGTAATGTGTAAAACGTTATAGTCATGTACTAGGATTATTATTTTTTAACAGAGAGCATAAATAATCAGTAGATGCTCAAAAATGAGTTCACCACGTTTCCAGCAAAAGTACAATTGTGATACTTTTTTTTGTCCAATCTTACTAGTTTGGTCTGTATACTGTATTAGCATGGTTATTGGGAATAGTAGAGAGTATTATCTACGTGTTTATAAACATTGCTACCAATTTAGTCGTCATCGTTTACACAATAACATCGCGATTGTTAAATTTTCTTCAGTTATCGTTGAACGTTGACAGAAATCAATATGTCGAACTCGAAAAAGGAACTGAGTATAG
>JARPRG010000441.1:0-26556 GCA_031001745.1 Hartigia nigra | reverse complement strand
TAAACATTGCAAAATGAGTTCTGTAAGGGGTTAAATTTTTCATTTGAAAAAACGTCTGATTTTTCAAATGAAAAATTGTGTTGTGGTCTCACTCGAATAAAGTGGCGTCCGTGATTCCCCATTCTTCGGGAGATTTCAATTCGACTAAGAAAAGTGAAATGCGACTGAACTCCCACTCTTATCAAACTATAAGATTACCAAATAAAAAGAAACAGATGGATGTAACTTCGCTCGAAGCCATAACTCTATTCAATTCATTAAATGCGATATCCTATATAATTTTTCACATGGGAAATAGAATGCTAATTTTGTTTATGCATTTGATTTGCAGCCGATGTTTACTATCTATGCCCAGCAATAGTACCATTGAGTGAGGAAACACATTATAAACAAAATATAGGCTAGATGTACTAATTATAAGCCATTCTATCATTTTTGGCCACAGCTGTCAAAGCTTTTACTTATTTCTGGTAATATTAATCTATTTAATTTTTCCTATTAACACGTTTCGTATCGGACATATTTTTGATTATTTACTTTTGGGGCGTATACGCCCAACGTGGTACGAAACGTGTTAACACTTTCATGACGGGTATCACGTATGCGTGACTTTTACTACCAGCAGTTTCCGACGGACTTCATGTGTGTGTAATTTTGCCTGCCAGCAATTATCAGCCGGCCTTAAATGTGTCTAAAATATTGTTCTCATGACAATCTATACTGAACATGATATCTTATGTTTATTTAAAGTACAGGGCGAGATAAAAAAGATTACATCCATCGCACAGTCTCGCACCGAAACATCCCCCGTAAAACTGTTAATTATGAAAGTATACCTTAAGAAGGTATGCATTAGCTTGAAATTTCAAAAAATCGATTTTTCTTTTTTTGCATTATTTTATAGTCCAGATCCTTAAGTTTCATTTGCGACAAAGATTTTGTCAAAATTGAAGAATTTGATCGATTTTGTCTAACGTTTGTTTTTCTTTATAAACAAACTAAATATTTAAATGACTTTAATGACAACTAAATGGTTATTAAAAAAAGTTTCGTTTATACAAAAAATAAAAAATGTTCCTTTTTGAATTTACAAGAAGAAAGTCCTTTTTTAATGTAAATTGATACTTTTGTGACAATCGTCATTTAAACAATTAATTTTGTAAAAAAGAGCCTTGGTGTATGGATTACTAGTTTCAGATACAATTTAAAAATTATTTGTACCTTCAATATGTGATTCCTGCGTATTATAGCAATTCTCCGCAACAACAGCAATATTCTCAGCTTCTTTTTAACCTGTAGTACGCCGATCTGATCTGCTGAGAAATATTTACTTTACTTTAGTGGAATGAAAAACTGCAAAATTGGATCTGCGATGAGTCTGATTGACCCTAATGTACCGTTAAATATAAATAGAAGGGGATTACTGTGTCTACCGGAACATTACCACCATAACGCAGCGTGGTCACTGGATAGTTTTATTATTATTCTAAAAGTAAATTTTTTTATTTTTCATTTCAGATCACCCCAGGTGCTGAAACCATATTCACCGATTGGCCATGCAGCGGCTGCAGCCCTTATATTAATTAATACAAACTTAGTTGTTTATAAATATTTTTCAATAAAAAAAAAACTACGACTGGTTAAGACTATGTGCTAACGGTATGTAAAGGCCCAATCTCGTCATCCCCATACCCGCATCGAAAAAAAATATTGAAAATTGTCTTGTTTTTTTAGTGCCAAGCTTATGCACACCCCTAAAGGAAACTTTTTACGAAACTTTTTAATACGTAAATATTAGAAAATTGATTTCTGTTGATTATAATAACTTTGTCCCATTTTTGACCATCGCTTTCATTTATCTGTAATAAATAGGGCCACAAAAAATGGTACACCTATTTTAGCCATTTTCATCAGAGGACTCCAGTTCCATCTGTTTTCTGGCACCTTTAAGGAAACGATATTCTATAATTTCATATCCTATACAGCATGTATTGGTAACGGAATTGTAGTCTATGATTATAGAGCTTCCAAGGGAAAGCGTCGTCGTAAATTTTAAAGGAATGTGTGTAATATGATTAGATATACTTGTTTAGCCTCCATTTACATTTACGAAACTGCATAACGATTTTCCTACTAATGTAACCTAAAAATATATCCAATATTGTAAGACGACAGGACTCGGAACTTTTATTACCATATTATAAATGCACAAAACATCTTAAAAATATATAATATATATATATATATATATATATATATCATTATATATATGTATACTTAGGGTACGTTAAGACCAATAGATTACAACTTATAGAAAGATCTGCTATCTTTTCACAATTGGTATACATATTCTACTCGCAACATTTAACGTAAAGGTTCAGGACCCTTTTCATGTATTCCTCGATAAGTAAGAGTTTAAGTGAACAACAACCCTAGGTTGTTTGCCAACCTGTCAGTTAGCCAATTTACTTACTATACCTTTCAACATGTCTATCAACAAGACTGTTTCGATTTCTTTAGAGATCTCACCATGTGTGACGGTTTCTGTTTTATTATGTTATTGAATTTCGAGTGATTGATTGGCTCATTGACTCATCTGACCGAATTTACCACTCCTACCAGTACTTTTCACACTAAAAAAATTCTCCGAGGAAGCACTTATAGCTAAGTGGTTCCTATCTTTCCCGCGTTTATTCTGTGCATATCATCCGTTGCCGATTTCTCGTCGACGTTAATTTTCTCGGATGAGAATTTTTGGACTATCATCACCGTCACCTACAACACCTTAGATATTTTCAATGTCTTCACAATCAAAAAGCACTATCTCAAGTATAATTGTATACTTCATTTCGTAGCAAGATCGCTCCAATAAATAATAGCATATTTATCCATTGTGTTCGTGCCACTCATCCAAAGAATATATTCTACAGATTATTAGCTTTTTGGAAAGAAGTATCGGAAGAAAATGACGAAAGCAGAAAATTGAAGATCTGTGATCAGAAAGGAAAATGAATGAAAGGGAATTAAAAGTATGAGCGAGCGGCAGATCACAGAATAAGAAAGAACAGTAACAATAAGAAACGTGACAGTCGGATAATTGTCTTATATGACTTGACACGTACATCGAGAAAGGCGCACGTGCACACGCGTGATAGCGATATACTTGGAAGACTCTTTGAGATTGGTATAAGAATAGATTTCGAACGAACAGGATTATTACGAGTATGTCGCCTTACGGAGAAGATCAAATGAGACTGGAGCGATTTCTTTACTTTTTAAGCACGACCGTATGAAACATGCTAGTTTTATGCCTTCGCCATCACAAAAAAAAAACAGATGCGCGCTCATATGCGTGCAAAGCCGAAAACGTCTGTATGCAAAATCCTAGATAAACCGATGAACCAATCGACTTAGAATTTAAACACCAAGTTAAATTCCATATGTGGATGATACACTAGCATTTGCAAATGTTTAACACATAGGATTTCAAGACAATGCATAGAGAAATATCCGAAAACTTACTGTCGTATGTCTATATTTGAAATTCGAGGTGAACCGCGCTAATAGTCGGCTTGTTGAAATTTACAGGAAAAATCATGCGACTGTGGAACACTTCCAATTTGAAAGTTTCGCGTCTGCGGAATTAATGTTTTTGCAACGACGAATGCGTAAGACGTGACTGCTTGGTTCGGACGGTGTGCCTCACGGCAAACCTGTTTGCCCCGACATTCTCAATCATACACTACCTCATTCTTTCATTAATTTACGTTCTCTCTTTCCTGTATGTTTCTGTAATATAGCAACGTATAGCATTCCTTAACGTTTCAATGAAATACGCCTAAAGTGGTGTGATGAATTTCACGTTACCATAGCGAAAAAATAAATCGTACGCAATGAAGCTGCAACAATTATAACATGTAGTCGATTGTCCTTTTTGTAATACAATACGCACGTTACGCATTACTATAACGTGAAGCAAAAATAACTACTCCAAGGAGTAATCGAACGCACTCATTGTATATCACAGCCGTCTTCCTCATTGTTATTCTCACCATTTTTGTCTTGATCCTCGCATCTCCTCTCTGACCTTTTTTCTTTTATCTCTTCAACTTGCCTTCCTCACTGTGCCATATATCCATTATCTCTACTGCGCGACATGATATGTTTATACAGGGAAACAAGAGCCTTCAAAGAAAACGAACTCCATGTATTCAATTTGGCTTCATCCATTTTCGTGGGGCACGTGTGTTATTCACCCCGAAACGATTACAAATCTCCGGGATAAATCGACACGGAAACAACATCAATGAACTCTATTTTTCACCGCAAAAGTGAATTCAACACTGTCCTAAAGTGCTGTCGACTACTTTCTACGAATTTTTCAAAAATCTTTACGTAAGGTGCAACGCTTAACGAAATGTCGATAGAAACTTGATGTATATGTATATATAATAAGTATGTTTCTAGGCGCATGCGCGTCTGTGTATTTATAATTTATTTAATATATAATTCTGGAAGGCGACAGTAGAGGCTACTGAAGTAAATGCATATATGCTTAACGAAGACTGTTTTTTCTTCTTTTCTGAATGAGAGTTACTTAATGAAATATGGAATTTTTTTATACTTGTGTTTATATCACCTTAATATTGTGATCGAACCACTTCTTGGTGTTGATTCATAATTTTTCGTTTCCATACTATAATGGACCACTTTTCATTGTTTCCATTCTTATTTTTAATCATTATTTGATGATCGCGTGATTACTTCACGATCCCAGTGTTCTAGCGAATTAGCGAATACATTGAAAAAATCAAGTGTCAAAAATTCTGGAATAAAGTTATTATGATAAACGTTGGGTTAACTCGCAGGATCTTACTAAACCTTTTTTCCATTTAACAATAGTTCTTAATAATTTCTAAAATATCAGATACAATGTGAGAGAAGAAAACAGTGAGAGACAGAGAGAGAGAGAGAGAGAGAGAGAGGGGATGGGGAGAAGGTGATTAAACATGTTGCACAAATTCCGGATTAAGGAACGAGAAACCCATAAACTCAGTCTGATCCAAATTCATCATGAAAAGTTTATCCGTCGGCGTCAGATCTGTCTTCTCCGATGTAAATTGCTTGTCGAAGTTACTCACGTCTTTCCGGTGTTTCTAAATGAGAGAGAAACAAAAGTGAATATATCTGATTGTCAAAATATTCACTTACATTATTCTGTTTAGTTTCCATTAGATCACTACTCTTTCCTCTTTCTGGATCAATCAATGATTACTTACTATTTTTGGCTTGAATGGTGGTTGAACTTCTCGATTTTCAATCTTGTCCCAATCAATGCGCCTGAAGAACGCATGACTGCGTACGTCTTCTTCTCCACGCAATCCGCAACCAAGTCGTTTGCTAGGATTTTTTGTGAGAAACTGGAAAATAAAAGCAAACGAATAATGAGGAAAATTTAAAAAAGAGAAAAGAAGAAAAATCAAAAACATGAAATACATATTAATCTCACCCCTTTACAGGCCTCTTTCGCCTCCTTAGAGAGACTCTTAGGATAGCTGACATTGTGATCTGTAATGGCTGCAAAAAGTTCTTCTTCATCCTCACCGTCGAATGGCGGTTGGCCTACTAACATCTCGTAAAGCAAAACACCGTAGGCCCACCAGTCTACGGATTTTCCGTATGGTTGATAGAGAATAATCTAAGATACACATAGAAATATTTAAAGTAAGAATTTATACACTACTCCGATAAACTAGATAGCCCATTGATGATATATGATATATTGATAAATTCACCTCCGGTGCTATGTAGTCCGGTGTTCCGCAAAAAGTCTTTGTAGTTTTGTCACCTGTAATTCCCTCCTTACACATACCGAAATCCGCAATCTTTATATGTCCGTCTTGGTCCAGTAGGACATTGTCGAGCTTCAAGTCGCGATATACAATGCCGCGGATGTGAAGAAAAAAGAGGCCAATTGCTATCTCTGATGCATAGAATCTAAAATAATTGAAACCTCAATTACTTCCCTTGTTTTTCTCTTTTTCTTAATGTATTTATTCCGTTTTATTACATTCCACTTACACTGCAACCGGTTCTTTGAATTTACCACATTGTTGTATTTGAAACATTAGATCGCCACCATTCACGTATTCCATTACAAAATACAGACGATCCTGCAATGTTCATGTTTTTATATAAACTTATAGATAGTCTGTGATCAAGTAAGTTTAAGAGTTTAACCATTGTTTGGAAGCAAGAGTGTAGTTGAACGAGAAATGGTGGTTTACTCGAGAGCGCTAATACTCTCTTCTCTACCATCGTACATTCGACGTCATCGTCTTGAATGATGATATCTTTTTTTAAAATCTTTATCGCGTACAGTTCATCCGTACCCTTCCGTTCAGCCAGCATCACCTAAAATATTGAGATTTTGTAAAACTCATTCCTTTGCAGCATGACGCCGCGGCACTTCTTCGTGAATATTGGCCATGGGAATGGGTACCTTGCCGAAGCTGCCTTTACCCAGTACCATCAGGAAGTTGAAATCTGTGGCGCGAATTACATCGCTCTTTCCCATATTATGTGGTACGTCTTTATCTTGAGTCATGGAGGTCTTTTTGGTCACTGAAGTCTTCTACAAAAATAATCCAATGGTAGTCTGATTTTCTGAGTAGCTAGTATTATTGTATTTGTGTGAAATGGATAATGTGACGGAACCTACTCGCATCTTAGTCTTCAGTTCAGCAAGATCCACGCCCTCTTCGGGCACAGGAACATTATAAAACTCGCCCTCTTCTTGGGTTAGAAGCTTGAACCATCCGCTAGCTGGAGCTTTAATCAGTTCAGATATACCAAACGATAAAGAACCCATGAAATCATTCCGAGACGTTCGATCCCAATCCCATACTTCGATCAAAAGTCGCCTATCCTTATCTTCAGCTTTGAGCTCACTGTAAGCCATGGATATTAATTAAATTGAAACACATTTTGCAATCGGATTACTCACAAAGTGATTGTCTCGTTCCATTCAGGATTCAGTGAAGACTTGATTGTTTTTGTTTTCTTCTTGACATTGTCCGAGTCCGGAATTAATTTTAGCTTTACGTACGGATCCGAAAGTCCATTGGGATCCATGGGTATGAGGTTCCGACCTTGTTTTACTGCAGACGCAAAAGTTATTAATTCTCGACAGATTGTGCGAGTGTATGTTGTTATCTACCTTACTGTGTATGTAGTGGTATGTGCTTGTTGTCAAAGTTTAATAAGGGAATCAAACGAACAAATGACGCACATATATAAAATAAATGAAAATCAAGATAGTTCAAGAATAGAATAAATTTACCTTCAACAGTGAGCTTATTTCCAGAGCAGGTAATATGCAGTTGTATTCGACCGCGACGTTCAGTATGATCGCATCCACATAAATTTGGCACGCTTTCCTCACATCGCTTGTGCACGTTCATGTCGCATGCTAAGTCATCAAATCGAGAAAAGAAAGATAAATGTGCTTGGTGATTTCTTTTAATATTTTGAAACAGACAAATTTTCATTTTCAGTATGAGTCATCTATTCATAGTTTATTACCCAACTATTTTCTTTTCACATGAGCATGTAAAACATACTCTCAATAATTCCGCGAGCGACCGAGAAACGTCACGGTTGTTATGTTTAGTAAATCTATGAGGACGAGGACGGTGAAAAAGAGAGCCACGACGTTTCTCGTCATTGAAACAGCAGTAGTAATGCCACGAAATGGATAAATACGGTCATAATGGTAGGTAGGAAAACGAAACTGACGCACATTCCTTGAATAAATATTAATAGTTAACGGTAATACTATTTTATCGGTTTAGGTATAGTAGATATATGATATTGGTATATATGTACGATTACAATATATATATATATATATATATAGTATACACATAATATATGTAAATGGATATCGAATCTACCTAAGTAAAGAGAGATACATGCACGATGAAAGACTATTTAGGAGTTGCTAACAATACCGAGGATTTAAAATCGACGAGGTCTACAGAGAACAGATAACGAGAGATCCTCGACGACGAAGGTGGGATATTTTCAATACAACTTTAAAACAACGTTATAAGTAACAGAGAATGATATTAGGCAAATAGAGCGAATGATGAGTTGTGAATAACAGTCGGTAATGAACAGTAGATAGAATTAAGTTGAGAAATTGAAAATATATAACTTTATATATAATCGTATATATGAAAATACAATATTTTAAGATGAAAAGAAGTTACTATTTTGTACAAACTTGATGAAACCGCGCTGATGCAGAATATTCATTTTCTATCAATCCGAGAATTCTATTAGAAATAATGGGCATAAAATCCTCCAATATCCTTATCCTTGGACTCGTTCATGTACAGACAACTATTATATATACTTATATATTGATATGGGTGGGAATATAATAGGTCTGAGCTATGCTCTTTTGCTATGCTATCATGTGTATTACATCATTGGGTCAAGATAGGTACCCGGGGAAGCACCTTTTATTTGGAAATCTAAACAAGAAAATATACGAAAACATGATGAGTGTACAGACGCTTACGATTATTAAATGATACTCGTGAAAAAATTACTGGTGAATTAATGGGAAGTATGTCTTCATCTGGAATAAAATTCTATCATGATTTTTGTATAATCTAGGGATTCACTAAGGTAGCTAGTTCTGAACGTATAGATAGAGGATCGTGAATAAACAAGAAAACGCAAATTTTAACATTTCATGATGATCTATTATGTGCTTGAGTCTCAACTTTATCATTACTTTATTTTCCTCTTTATATTCGAGATAATAATGTATGTGTATACAATATTTCTCTTTTCAAAGAGACTCAAATCAATGAATTAGAGACTCGGAATAAAAGTTGAAAGGTGGCGAGAGCATTAATCCGTACCAGAGTCGAGAAAGCGAACTTTGCTACGTCGACGGACCAAACTTTTTTTTGTTTAACTACCTGAACACTTGAGTCCCTGATGCGCGATGCCGTGAAGCATCGAACCGCAGTGGTCGCAGAAGGTCGGCGTCAGGTACGTGAAAACATCCCATTTGTGTGGCGCGCTCACGGCCTGAGAACACAAACACGGGGCCCAGAGCCCAATTTCGTAATTGCACTCTATCTTTGACGATTACATGTCTCGATTTATTACGACGAACGACTTCTATTTTTTTTCTTTTTTCATCCTATCCCTTATTTCCGTTATTCTTTTTAAATTGGTGTATGTAGCAGTCCGTGCTAATCACGTAGATGAGGCAGCAAGGCAGGTTAAGTGTATTGGCTGGTGGACGACAATACGACGATTAAAGCATGAAATTCAGACGTTCTCTTATGATTCTTCATGAATATCTACATCAATCTAGACATTCTTCACGTAAATAGTATCTATAGATATATATGCCATTCGGCGACAAGTGCAGACCACTCTCACGGAATTCATAGACACAATTCAGTTTTACGAGGACGCGACTAAAGGATTAAACGGTTTCTGTATTTGTTCGACGACAGGAATGGAAATTATCAACAAAGCATCCATATACCAGGAAAGAGATGGATTTCATTGTCGTGAGTTTAAAAAGCAGAGTTCGCACATTCGCGAAACGGTAAATACTCGTAACTTATATGTATATTGATCCGAGACTTCATTTCCAAAAAGTAGGCGTCCATAAAATACGTTAACCACGTAAGGTTGGCTATGAAGATCATGAAGCCGATTTCATGAAGTGTCTAATATCAATTATATTACGCCTAGTACCAAATACGCCCGAAGGCAATTTATTTGCTTGTATTGTCATTTATTTGATTATTAGAAGTACCCTATTTCTTAGTAACAATGCACGTCCTTATGTTAAACAATGACACTACAAATTCCTTACTTTACGCTATTTGAAAGATATCTTATGTATTGATCTGCAGATTTCACAGCGGATCCAGAACGGCTGAAAAATGGGGGAAAAATTGGAACGAAAAGAATGGAACAGCAAGCGAAACAGACTCCTTTCGCCAAGGAAACTCGTTTGCAAAGTCGAGTGGTGCACTAGAACAGTTTAGTTACAAGTTCCACCCATTTCCATTATATAAAGACGTCCACGGCGACGCATTATCATCGCGAATGAGATTTACAATTATAACCAAGATTACTCGAGTTTTGTACAAACATCGTAGCTCCTAGGTTATAGTATAAATATATTAACCCTAGCTAGTAATACCTATTTCTTTAAACCCTAGGCTGTCACACTTGGTCTGTCAGACCACTGATATTCATTGCTCTATAATGTTTGAACAAATGCGTATTTCTAGATTCAATTATGGGGAAATTGAAACGCTCGACTCTGACTAACAAGAATAGACTATAGTCCAATAGCACAAATAACTTGTTCAAAAGTTATAACATTTCAAAGAACAGGTTAAAATCCAGTGTTTCCTCCAATCCACCGAACCGGAGTATGGCAAACTAGGGTTAAGTAGATGCGTCGCGAAAGCAGCAAGCGGAGTCAGAATGTAACGTAATTGTCGCGTCGATCGTGTGTTCAAACATTAGTTTTCAATGAAGTTATTGAAGTAGTACCGAACACTCGTAGCGAGATAGAATTGGAGAAAGCGAGAAATGCAAAAATTAAAATAACGAGAGAATGCATGATTGATTTGACTCAGAGTACAATCTAAAGCTTGCTGCGAGTGCAGTGAACATAATTGCTTCTTTGTTAGATGCACAACAGAATGATAAAACAGAATAGTTTTAGTACTCACAGTACATTTGAAAATGTACCTCGAATATGGTGGTTATTTATAATTTTCATAGATCCTATTCGCTGTAGGCACGAAAATGGTGTTTTCTATAGGCAGGCCGTTTTTGGTAAGCCTTTTGGTGAACCTTTGACATTTACGGCTGCGTACTATAGCTCCACGAATTTAATCCTTTTTTGTTTTATAGATCAAGAACTGTAAAGTCTCTAGCCAACCACATATAAATTTATATAAATTTTGGTTACAATCTGTGCAAGTGCATGGTTTTCTACTGAAATACATTTTATTTTTCTACTTTTAGCATAAGTTTCTGTGGCTTTATGAAAAGCCCCCTATGATTTGCTAAATATTGCATTACTTGTAAACTGTCAAAAAATAACTAAAACGGAAATTATAAAAAAAAATAAATAAATAAAAATTTCGTGGATATGAAATCTAAATCATTTTCTCATTTTCGTCTTGGCTGTAATCATCGAAAAATATAACAAACTAATTCATATGATATGGGTTGTTAATGAAGAAATGAATGCCATAAATTTTATGAGAAAGTCAAGCCTCGTCAGAAAAATAGCTATTTTATCCACTTGAACTATTTATTTTCCATCAATTATATTCTTCGAGTACAAAATGCAATCAATTGGGACATCATATTTCCATATTAGAACACACACATGAACTTCGTGAACACACGTCTTCACACAATGTGCATTTCAAAGTTTTAGATAACAAATTCGAGCACAATAAATAAAACCACACTTTTGCTCTTTATGAATACATTTTTTGCACTATGAGACCAAGAAAAAAAAACGCAACAAAAATAGTTTCAGAACCTAGCTAATTCATGTTTCAAAAATCTGTTGATATGCTATACTAGTGAACAAGAATTATATAATGTGAAGGATACTAGATACAACTTAATGAATTTTAGTCATAATTCGCATTTGTGTACTTATTTTTCTGAAACCATTCAATAATAAACAACGTTATATTTTTAAATATTCATTTATGATTATGTAACTCCATGGCAATTTAGTCTACCGATACTGTTAGAGTAACCACGCTCAGTGGTGGGATTATATTTGATAGAGAGCCATGAACCGAATATTGATTATTATTTAGAAAAATTAGACGAACGTTTAAAAGGGATACGAAGCATCATAGTGAAGAAAATGGATGTGACGAGAATTAGACATTGGGAAAAATGAAAAACAGCTTACAAACACGTTTACATATGTGTGTGTGAATATATAAGTACACCATAAACAATATAGATATAAGCACAAATAGGTTATATTGCTTATAACAAATATTTACAAGTGGTACATTATTTTAATACTGGATGTACTCTGACTGCATGTACTGACGGATCGGTTTGAACCTCTTATCTCCTAGAAACGTCAGAGGTAGACATGATCCACAATGTTTTCAGAAATCTTCGTACATTCTCCTTTATTTGGATTATGTTTTAGAAAGTTAGGAGGTGCACAATTGTATTTATATTGACCTTTTTTTATCCCGTTAGCCATCGGTGCCGAGTATTCGCATTTCACGCATTCCCACACGATTCACAGTACTTAGATAACTCATGTTCACGTCACGAACGGTATTTACGGTATTTACTACGTACCTAGCTTTTGGTATGATATCCTTCCTACAGGAATAAGGGGGAGGACCTAGAGGAGTCTCACTACCAACAGCATGAGACCTTTAGGATTGTACCACTCTGCGACCTGGAAGAAAGACCTATCTTTATAGTTCAGCTCTTCTTCTGTTGTCTTGCTTAGCGGATAAGGAGCCGCTAAATCATTTTTGACTCTAGGGAAAACAACAAAATCATACGACGAGGGATTTACACGAATTTTTTTTGTAATATTTTGCCTCTCTCTCTCCAATATTTCTCTCGCACACTGAAGAACAATCAATGTTTTCACAAACATGACAAAAATTATCAGTGAGAAGTATGAGTTTAAAGGGATTGATTGCTTCGATCGACTATTTCATATTCCTAGTCATCAAAATAGCCAACAGATCGAACTTGACGGAAATCCTTTCCCCAGATGTAGTTACCAATATATTATGCAACGTGGCCAATCATTTAGACTTTACTTTTACAACGATTATTTTCAATCTGAAGGAGAATTCCGATACGAAAATTCTAACCTTTGGTCTGACGCATGTGAAAGTTGTCGCATGGAATTGTTTTTCAATTTTGAATTAATCATTGTGAAAGTGATATCGAATTGGTTGTCAGACTTTCACAATCTGTCTACAAATCCGCATAATGAAAGAATATCTGTCAAGTTCATGCAATTCATGGTTTTGAGGATTAGAAATCTAAAATGACCATCCAATGTTTCTAATCCCTTAACCCGTGATCGGTTGCGCTACATCTGTTAGACGCGTACAAGCAAATGTTGGCCACAACTCGTCATCATTTATATTGAAACTTCCGTTAATTAGAATGTACTTCAAATGATTGTACCCCAATATCTTTTTCTAAAAATGTCTTGCTTTACATTATTCATTGTGGATACAAAAACTATGACTCGTTCACTTTGAACAAAGACAATAATTCTTGTCTTTGATACTGGGAAAATCAGCAGATTTGAAATGTTATATTAATAACAATTACTATGATATTATTTGACTTTATAGACACATTACAATCCGTGGGGCCACATGTAAGGTCGAGGAATGCCAAAGCATTTGTTTCTCAAATTGACGATGGACCCACAGCTTTCGTTTGCAAAATAGCTGAAGTCTGTTATAGTTTAATATTTGTTACCATTTTCAAGTAATTTTACAATAAATAAATATGTTTAACATGATAATTTCTAAAATTATTATTAATATTCCTATTAAATAATGATTAAAGCAATGATTATGGAACTTAATAATATTGCGAAGGACATAAAATCGTGGAAAACGCTTATGCATCTAATAGATGTATTATAACGCAACCGATTACGTTATGAACTGCTGCATTATTGACGCTGATTTAAGAAATAGAACAGAATAGAATCGAGCCAGTCCAAGCTTTTAGGAATGTTCAAAACATTAAAGTTTAAAGTTACTGTATAAGAGCCAGATTGCTGGGATTTTTTAAGATTTTGAAACTACAAATTTACGTCCCTTAGATGCAATGCCGCAAGGGTGGTAATGTCAGAACTAGCAATAACTCATTAAAACAAACACAAATTGACATTGCTATTAGAAATGCATCGACATAATTGACCAAAATAAGACAGCGCTGCTCCTGACATCCCGTGTAAAAAAATTGATTCATGATAAATTCAGGTATTCTTGAAAGTAAACGTTAAGGGGGTTTTCTAGTCTAGACAAGGATTTTTTGGACTCTTTTTAGGATTTCTTGACGCGAGAACTAATAATCATTTCAACATCGGACTTTTTCGTAGTTATTAAATTAATATTTGAAGATAGTCTATTTTTTATAGGTAAAAATAATAACAACTATGGCCGCTACAGAATGTCGCGCAAAACGCTGAATAAAACACGATCTCGGATGATGTCCAAAATTTCGGGTATTCTGCTTTTATGAATCCAAAAACTAATGAATCATAGTAATTAATAGAGGTATAGCTAAAGCACTAACCCAAAAAACCCGGCGGAAAAGTGAAATTTACAAAATAGTGGCCTTATAAAAAGTAAGTCTCCATTTTAGGCTTATTTTTTTTTGGACAACTATATGTTTGTAAAAGGAAACCAATATTCAATTTGATTGGTTGGTGGCATAAAAACTGTGTACTGGATATACACACCAAATTTGAACTCAAACGGACAATTAGTTTTTGAGATATTATGGACACCAGTTCAGAAAAAGTAGTTCTGAAAAAAAGACCGTTTAAATTAAAATAAATGACGGAATATTAAACCTTCACGCTATTCATTCTTCTATGAGTTGCGCGCCTCACAGTTCAAATCCTCGTAACTCCGTTAATTTTGAGAATTTGAATATGAGACTTTGAAGACACATTTTCAAAACCCTATCCTTCAAGAAAAATTCGATTTTTTCAATTTCTAGACTAAAATACCCCATTGATATCACGATACAATGCTGAACTTTTAGTGAACAGATGAAATTCATAAGAATGTAGAGAGATACTTCCGAAGTACATAGAATGTTCATATAGTTTTTATTCTACAAAATTCGTTTGATGTTCACCTAAAGATCTTTCTGTAAATTTGTTCATCAGATAATCTGAAAACAGTCGTTATGAATTTCTTTAGGATTACAAGTTCACCTTGTATTCATCCAGAATTCAGCGTTACGCTTGTGGATCAAATCATCAGGAAATGATCCATAGTTCTTTTGATGTACTTATTCATCGAAAGATCAGAAATTAATCACTAGAAATTCTTCAAGGTCGTTAAGTGAACATCGCATGAACTTGCTATTCAATAAATTCACTTGTTATTTTTCTTAAGTCTGCTTAGAAGAGACTAGGCTTATTTATTAGAAGAATTTCTTAATCCTCAGAAATTCATAATAATAACCATTTTCCGATCATCCGATGAACAAATTTACAGAAAGATTTTTAGGTGAACATTAGATGAATTTTGTAGAGTAGAAACTATATGAACATCTTATGTATTTCGGAATTATCTCTCTACATCTTGAGGTGAACGTTAAACGAATTTTATAGAGTAACAACTACAGGAACATCCTATGTATTTTGGAAGTATCTGTCTACAATCTTATTAATTTCGTATGTTCACCAAAAGTTCAACATTATATTATAAGATTAACGTTTACTTTCAGAAATACCTTGTGAATTTGTCGTAATTTTTTTACAAAGAATCATCCTGCATACGAGGCATAATATAACATGTAATACAACCGAGTTGGACAAGAAATGATAGAAACAAATTGCAGGGCCTTCTTCTGTGCATCTTTGGAATTTAGGTCAATAGATAGAAATGTAGGACTGAATAGAAACGCAAAAACATAAATGGCGCGCGAAATTTCGCAGAGGTCGTTAAAAAAATCAGAGCAAATAGGTCTACTTAAGCGCGACTGAATGAGCCGTACATTCACACTTGAAAAAAAAAATTAAAATCGCGCATGCGCTGTTTTGAAACAACAAATGCTGAACAATTGCAAAATTGTACTATTTGACCTATGTATGTTTAAAAATGGATATTTTCTATAAACTACTACTCCATTGCTTCAATGACTTATCCCAAGTATTGGATATAGATACTCGTACTCGTAGGCATAATATTACGTTACGATCCTATCCCTTATAGTTCTACGTTTTGCCAACCATTTTTAATTCCCTCCCTCTATACAAAATTATACACCGTTATCCCTTGCATGCCGCTTGCTTACCGTTAATTCTCAATCCTACTAAAACATCCATTAAGATTTTCCTTAAAGGAGCATATACACCAAACAGGGTTTAACGGTTCAAGAATGCCTGGTGCTGTGTAAGTTAACAAAGTTTCAACTTTTACTAATCAAAACGTATTGAAACGTATTTTTCTCGGAACGACATTCTTAAAACTGGTGCCAGAAATATCTTGAAATTACCAAATCGATTTGCTAAAAAATTATTTTTTTTATTCTATATATAATTATTCATTCGATTTTAAGTATTGTGGGGAGGCGGAACGTATTTTGCCTTGAAAATCGTTACGTTAAAACCGAACGCCTGCCATTTTGTCAAAAATCGATATATTTGAAATTGGCTATGATACTTAAAAGATATAGCTATAAATTTTAGTATTGCATTTGATTTTTTGTTTCAATTGATTTTTGGTAAAGATACACCTGGCACTGCTTTATGAGATATTTCCTGGCTGCCTCTTCACGACGCCATATCTTCACGAACTTGCTAATTTGCTCAATAAAAAAAATTGTGAACCTTCTTCAAATTTTATATTTTTAATTACACAAAAAATGCAATCCGATAACTCCAATAGTTGTTCATTAAGAAATCCTGTAAATTACATTTTTTTGGTCTCCTAGGTTTATATGCTCTCTTAATACTTTCTAATTTCCAAAAATTCCTAATCGTAATATTCCAAAAAATCTATATATTTTGACATGCCTTTGATGCCAAAAACCTATGCCTTTTTACACTCTGGATTCCCATTACTCCTGAACTAGGTTTTTCCACTTCTGTAACCCCTACATTCTATTATTTTCAAATCATATATAAAGCGAACATTCCTTAGTCTAAGTTAGTTAGTAGTCTGAACTATACAAAAAACAGGTCTCACAAATAAATTTTTTTGTAAATTCAACATTACTTATCGTTATACAGAAACTCGCCAATTATTTGTGGGACCCCATAATGAAAATAATTGTTAAATGACACAAGTCTTTTTGGAGACGAATCGTAATGGTAGATACGACCATGAACACGCATTCAAAAATATACACACATACTAGCCTTTTTCTATAGCAATTTCATAAGACTTTTTTGCATGTTTCATGCGACCGTGCTTGAAAAGCGAAAAATTCAATTGATTTGCCTGAAATCTTGATGAGTTAGTATGCTAACCAATTGTGCGAACGATATGACTATTTGTTATCTAGCAGATATGTGTGTAGGCATGTAGTGCATATGTACTATACATAGGAGGATGAGATGTGGAATATATGACCTGACCTAAAATGACCTGACTTTTGGAAAATACTGTAAGATATAAAAATCCGTAATTTTGTTGACTCTTTCAGAAAGTCAGAAATGGTATGACAGATACGGAAATCTCTATCGTAACAGAATTTATAATCATGATAATAAGAGCAATAGTAACAGTCATGATGATATATAAAATTGATTGTGCTATTTTTTGTGGTCATTTACAACGGTTCACAGTTCGCATGCAGTTACTTTACAAACAGGTTACGGACGTTTTGTCAAACGATGTTACGTCGAAAGGATGTTTCGTGGAATGGACGATTTCTAGTAGACATTTTCTGGGCATTTCCTCAATAAAGAAAAGGCGCCGGCCGGGCTGAGACTAGGCAACCCTAATAATGGAAACCTAGCTGGGACCGAGCACCAGTACGTCCAACTACTAAACTACATCGCGATTAGCTCTTTTCCTACCATGGAAACCTATCAGGTCTCGAACTAGGCGCTTCTTAGTACGCCAAGATATACTAGCCTAAAAGCTATACTAGCCTTTACATGATAGTTTCTTGGTAGGACCTCGCCAGTGTTCAGGACGGCTTTACCTGTGCATAATTTGTTTCAGCCACAAAGGTTTCTTAGGTTTTACGTTTAATAAATAAATATCTTGTGATTATTGATATCATGTGATTGTGCTGAATGATAATATGGATCGTAAAAGAATTCGCTCCCGTCAATACTTTATGTTTTAATAAAAAAATTATAAGTTTTCTGTTATAAAATTATAATATTATATTTATTTTAACCATTGCTCTTCTTATGAAAATTGGCTTTATGTTGGCGCCATGCGAGCCCTGCCTAGACACTTTAGTCATCCATTTAGGCATGGAAAACTCTATATGAGCTAGACAGTTAATACAACTAGCGGCTAGACGGGACATGCGTTACGTTCCTGGTCGGGTGCTAGATAGTTCACCTAGTCAACGCCTGGATAGATAGTAGGGAAATCTAGTTTATACCCAGTTAGGACTAACATACAATTTTTACTAGGGTATGTTTTCAACTAAAACCCCATCAGGATTAGTAAATATTTATTATATACATATATCTAAGTTTAAATATATATTGTATATATATATATTTTCCTTTTGATTTTTCACAAAAAATTTTGTTTTTCAACGGAACGTCCATTCGATGAAAAGTCTCACACCGAAACGTCTTTCAATAAAACGGATTCGATGAACAGTTCGGATACGGTATAAACTGATAATGTCTGTATCAGCAATGTTAGTACTGTATAAGAGTAGAAAATTTTTAATTATAGCTTGATGAAAGATATTGCTTGATACACTGCTACGATTAATAGTCGTAAGAAATCGTTGATTATACATTTGGTAACGTTGCCAACACCAAAGCTATCTATTAGCCTATGTTGGAACTTGCAGCCAGAGGAAAATAATGCATGGGCTCGATAAAACTATGATGTTTCGTGGTACAATTTATCTGAACATTTCTCTGTTAAATTACTCTGTAAATTGACTGTTCCTTATTGCAAATAAAGTGTTTGTTACGTTTGTGAAGCTTGTTGACATGCATTTTTTAGTGAGTTTTTTGTACAAAAATTTATAATAATATTTCTTTCGAACGTAACATCTGCCACAGTTACCAATTATCAACCAAATTATTAAGTTATGTTGTTGTTTTCAATAACCATTTATTTATAATTTATATATCATTCTTCCGGAGCTGAAATGATACGGAACATTAGAGGTATGAAAATTATTATGATGGATTTAGGTCCACGATCCCTTTGAATAGATATTCAAACTCTGTTGCATTAAGTGAAAATATTATATTTCAACGGCGGTTTTCCAAAAGAGACTATGTTAGCTAACTCATTATTATTGTGATAGGTAGAGACTTTGTTGTTGTTTTTGTTGAATTTTTATCTCGAAATTGATCTATGTACAATAGTGGTAAATCTTACTCTACTGATTACTATTATACTTTTCGGCATGAAAGTAAATTTCACAGGAAAATGTTATGTCAAGTTAGACGTTGCATGTTAGATCTTTGAACAATGAAATTCGCTTACTTGACGATTGAAGGAGTTATTGACCATAAGGCCTTATCCTGGGATTATTCATTTATTAGTAAGATTTGGAAGTTTGGAATTTAATCACGTTATTAATTGGAATTATCAACAGATCTCATAAATCTCGGATTGGAATTAATGTTTCATTTAAAACATTTTTATTTTACAAAATAATAAGAATTTTAATAATAATAATGACAATAATATAAATTATAATAATAACAATAATAATCACAACAAAAAATAATAATAAGAATAATAGCAAAAGAAATATACTGCTTCCGTAATCTTGAAGTATGTCATGACAGCCCGATTATGTAGTTGCCTTGTTGTCCCATAATGAAGCGAATTCGGCACCGATGGTATTATTTCTAGCATATTATCGTGTCGCCAACACCGGGAATGATGATGAAAAAAGGTCCATTTCGAAATCCTATGTGAATATTTGCAATATCGTTATATCTCGGATTTTATTATATTTAATTTCCGACAGAGAAGCAATGATTCTGAGTACTGGCTGTGAACATCAAAATATACCTGCTGATGGACCATAGTATCAACAGAAAAAAGCCTTTCGTGTTTCGAGGTTCAACTTCGTACGTCCAATATGCATATATAGTTTTTGTTATTACGTGCATTGCTTTAGTGTTCATCGTGCGTACACATTTGCATGTAACGATTTTAAAATCGTTATTTTTGTGGCACGATAGGGGTGGTGAACTCTTTATCTTAATATTAATTTTCTTCCTGTTATCATTTTTTTTTTAATTTTAGGAGAAAAAGGACTCATGTTGGAATAGGAGAGACAGAGAAGAGTAAGTAGGTAAATAGAGAAAGCTTGACGACGTCAGAATATTATAAAAGTGGAATACATTCGTCTTTCCGTGTAAAAGAAGCATCGCTAATGCCTTCTACACATATAATTGTGGAACAGATTCTATGGGCCTGCAGATACACGCGCACATATGTAAATCCTCACGGTATACAAAACGAAAATTTGATTATAGTGTTATATGCAAAGACACAGAATAGAGATCCAGACAAAAAGACAGGAACCGTTGCTGCGATACCCTGCACGATTATGTTCACCTTTGTTGACTTTCACCTCCTTTAAATCCTGAACATGAGTCCTGCGTTATGTGCCAACTAAAGATTTGCTTTTTAGGTCCTTTGAATATATCTCTACTCCTTTCTATTCAGTAATTCATGAACACTTTCTCTGTTTAAAAAAAGTTTAGTGTAATAAGAGTCAATAAATGCTCGTGCAGAGAACGCATGTTGCTCATGAAAACATTACAAACATTACACAACGCACAGCAGAGCTTATACAACCATCGTAAAAATTCTAGTCGCGTATGAAGCAATTGAAGAGCATGTATACATATACTATAGACACAGATATCAGACCTATATATACATGGCTATGTAATGTGTATAAGTAGTATACATGTATATACAAACTTATTTTATTTTCCCATTGAAAGAAAGAATGATAGATAGAGACAGAGGCAAAGCAACACCGTACGAGGATATTATTTGGTACCTTGGCACTTCATGCCCTGGTGGATGACACCATAAAGAAGGCTACCGCAATGGTCGCAGAAGGTAGGGCTGTTGTAGGTATGCTGCTTGAATTGGTGCTTCGTCCGAGTGTCCTGCGTTAGGTCACCATTACATCGTGCACACCGACATTACCATTCAAATAATATTAGGCAGTTCGGGAATAAAGAGTCTAATGGGAATGGATTGATCTTTGGACTATGGTTCACTTGACTAGACTCACGAATTTACCACCCCCGCCAACGTTTCTCTTATTCTTTTTCCAAATCCAGCCCAAAATGCAACAAAGGATAGAGATCTTTTATCTAATGGCTGATAGTTGCTGGCAGTACCTAGTAATCTAAACGGTTTTAAAGCTCTATAAAATATATGGACACTGTATCATTCAATTTTAGATGGTATTGTTCTTAGTTAGATGTCATGTATTCGGTTACAATAATTGCAATTCACAGAAACTGATATTAAAGTAGCCTCTGGTAACAAACTAGCAACCACTGTTAGATTGATCGTTCCAAAATGCTAACCGAAATCCTTCTTTCTGGTCAAAAAGCGGTAAGCATCATAAGCTATCTTGTTATCTTGTAAGTGTGAGTCCGAAGACATAATTCCATTGCTGTCTTACGTTAGTAACCTATTAGCAGGAAGGAGGTCGTTTATTAGCGATGATTCTGGATCAAATTTTGATAAGCTGTTCCTACAAATTTCACTCTTTTTTTAGCCCGTTTCTCTGCTGAATTGTATTGCATGATTATTTTGCGGAGCTCAATCACTTTTTCAGCAGTCTCATAATATACAATTTTCGTATAATCGGCCCCCCTCTCCCACCATGATGATCACGTGAGAGTAATTCTCTTGAATTTCACCTTTGGTAGATTCTTTCAGCACTTTTAAGAACGCATTGAAATTTATTTTAATCTACCAACAATTTCCCAAAGTTAGTTTCTTTGCTTGAGTTTCCCCAACAAGTATAATTAAATGAAAATAATCGTGCAAGTGGCATGCAGTGTTACAAATGCCACGCGGTAGAGAAAGGTCGAGACATAAGAAAGCTTCCCTTCCTTGTACATTCACCTTTTACAAATTCTCTGACATGGATCATGTGCATTTTCCCTTACGCCTTCTAATATATTTGCCTTCCTTTAGACCCTACGTCTACCTTCACGACCATCTTACACTCGCAGCGGAATCCAAGTTCAGCAGGCTTATATTACTTACTGTATAAGTAGAATATAAATTCAGGATAAGAACACTGATTTTCAGTAGCTATTCCGTAACATTTAACGGCCCTAATTAGCTCTGAAATCAATGTTACAATCTGCAAAATGATCGAACAATTATCGAAACTTACGTCAGAGTCAGCACCCTTGTCAGCTCCAGGGCATGTGAACGTAACGTATTCGTGGCATCTCTTATGTACGACGAAACTGCACACTGGAACATAATTGTGACATTTTGTAATTTTTAATGCAGTGAGACATCTTTTGCATCTCTAGAGTTCCTGCATTTTTCACTCACTGTGCAGTACATTATCCTCAATATTATCATGCTTCGAACATTATGGACTACTTAAGCGGCTTTCGAATTATCACTTACCTTGACATTGGTAGCCCTGCTTCCCAAAACCCCTGAAACAGAAAGAGTTTCGAGAAAATAAGACAACGCATAATAAAATTGTTTGACATGAAATTGTGAAAGAATCAAATTCCATTTTTTTAAAATCGAAGAAGTATAGCTCAACGGAGTCTAGAATGACCCTGCGACACGTTCGATTATATCCTGAGCAGGAATCAGATTTCTTTCCCCTTTATACTAAAAAAATATCTCGGAGCGCAAAGCATGACGGCTGACTTTCAAATGCATTTTTAACGAAGTAATTCCATCCAACAGTAGCCTTTCTTCACATTTCCAAACAAAGTCATTGACCGGATCACAACTTCATTCCCAGTGAACACAGTAATATAGCAGGAATGTAACGGCAATATAACCGAATGTAACAACCCACCAAATATAAACGAACAGTTGCATATTGGCAATGTTACAATTTGCTATTCAGGGATATAATAGTTATGAACTGTGACATGATTTTTCAACTCACGGTCATAAAAGGACTCTGGCTACCGTTTTGGATAACGTTCGCAATTTGTTGGCTCCTCCCGAGTCGTCGCCCTGCTTAGAAATTACGCTCTCAGACGGATTCATAAGGTTCTCGAAGATATATTGTTGTTTTGATTAATAAAGGTCGAAAGGAGAAAATCTCGAGGAAATGAGTTGACCGCCAGAGGAGAGCACCCAGCGAGACTTCTCCACGGATCAGTGAAAGTCCGGCTGCAATACCGGCGCCCCGCCGAAAGATGCAGTGGGCCGGAAAATGGACGGAGGACTTGGTTGAGGTTACGGGCAGGGGAGGAACCTCCTTGGCCCTGATTTAGTTGTGCTGGGCGCTGTTTTCGCCCTATGTATAAGCGAAGTGACCGTGGAGGATCTGAACAATTCTTATGCTTCCAATTTGTTAAAAGACGCTCTCAACGTAGTTAAAGGGACGACTCGAGTAAGCGTACTGTAGCTATCGATCAAGGGATTTCGGCCAATCAGAATGATTTGTTCCCGAAATTTGCTATTGTCAAGGGAGTTTGTCTCGGGACAACGACAAAGTATCTTGAGCTGGCTCGCGCTACCGTGTTAATAGTTTTTTCAGCCGTGTTTGCCCAGGTGGCACATCAGGTTCTCATACGTGTGGATAGTCCGCGTTATCGTGTAATGTTCTCGTGCTAGCTCTCAAAAATTAAAGATATGAAAAGTGATATTTGCGGGTTCTCAGAGTGCATTCCAGTGCAGTGGTTACCCGAGGAAGGACCCTTGGATATAGTTATCGGTCCTTGTGGATTAGTTACATCTACTCCGATGAGTCGTACCAATTTTCTTAATAGGGGGATGGAAATCTCGAATATGTATTCAGTCATAGGTCTCGTGTGGCTTCCGGTGTGCTCGTGTCTCGCACGTGTAATTGCTCCAGATATTATCTTTCCGATCCGCGGTTCCGACCACGTTCTCGTTGGTTCTTGGCTGTCATACCTTTGATCGGTTCCTTCGCTGGGCCGTTACCTTGACTACCACAATCCGCATCCTGAACGACCGTGCATTTCCGTAACCATTCGCTTTCGTTCATGTATTCAATTGCGATTGTCAATTTCACGCGACCCCAAAAATTAACAGATTCCGTTCTGCGTTTGTTTCGTTTAGGTGAAGTGGAAGAGGTTCCACTCAGCTCCCAGGGCATACCGGCTTGCCAAGACCCAGTGAAAAAACAATTGACTGGCGCCCAGCCGTGGCTTGCGGATGCATGAGTGAGGGTGGACAACCGAAAGTGACTTTCTCCCAGTTAAAGTTCTCGCATGGTCCGAAAATACGTGACAACACATAAAGTGTTTTATAACTATTGTATCTGAGCCAGAAATTAAAAAATTTCCGATATGTAACTATTCGTTTATATATTATGCTGAGAAGTAATACTACCCGGGTGTTGCATATAACTTACATGTAATTTGTAATTTCCGACTCACCAATATAACGTATGTTACATAACATGCCGCATAATAACTGGTAGTTAACAGTTATATTGCAAATTTATTGTAGATATATCTTATATCGGGTTATTCAACGCATATGCACCAACTGAAATTGTGTGTAAATAACCGACACGACAGTGTGGCCTCATAAAAAGTGACAGCTAACGCAACCCAGAGAGACTGGTTCACATAAGCGCACCGAATTCACGGAATTCTTGCACCCACTACGCCCAAGCATGCAATCGACAATTGTTTGTAGATGCACACCTGTACATCAGAAATGTCTTATACACAGTGATTCCAAAATGTTGCAGTAACATTTTTTTTTGTATGGGCCCTGAGTTAAATGTAATATCGTAACAAATCAAATTAGAGGAATAAAATGAGAAAAAGGAGCGGAAAAGGAGAAAGAAGTTAAAGAATAAGATCTTCGCCATTTTAGTTTTAAAAGCTGAAATACATTTAGTTATGATGGATGAATTAAAAAAAAATTTAATTTTTGGAATGCATTGAGAAGAAAAAGAAAAACAAAGATTTATTTATCTGTTGCCCTCTTAACAAACAGACGCGATAGAAACTCTAAACGGTATATATAAAAAGAGTAATAATAAATTCATTGAGGTTGATTAAGTATTTTAATGTTGTATCGTTGTACTAATTAAAAATTAAATAATTACAATTATGCTTTGGACATAAAGTAACGAGAAAGTGCAATATATATTTATTTCTGGAATCCGGGAATAAAAGATCAAGAGACTCGGTCGAGTCTCGCGCCAAGTACAGGCAACCGGCTGGACAGGGCACGGCCCGCCGAGTCTCTTGACCCGAGCCAACTCCTGTACCTGTCTTTGGAACTAAATATCTTATGAACTGCTATATATGAGAAAAAGTTATTGATACATTCATTAGAGGAATCGAGGTTTCTGAATTGATTGTCACCAAAATCATAGAGATTGATGTACGAGATCAGCTCGTATTGAAAGAACGAACGAGATCATTTTATTTCAATTCCGTCGTCGTCATCGTCGTCGTCTTCGCACGTCCATTTACTTTTTCACACGACGGATGGCGCTGATCCTATCTTTCTCGAATGTACTCGAATACGTAAAATATTGTGTAGTTTCTTTCGGCGAAAGAGTATATACAAGGTGGATCGCTAGAAACCGATCAGTGAAACAGAATATACAAGGTGGTTCGCTAGAAACCGATCAGCGAAACAATATATACAAGGTGGTTCGCTAGAAACCGATCAGCGAAACAATATATACAAGGTGGTTCGCTAGAAACCAATTTTTTAAATATTTTCCTTGCACACAAAATTTACACATGTTATCCATACAGGTACATACCACCCCAAATTTTCAGATAATATAAGGGAGCCTTCACAAGAGTATACAATTATAAAGCCTTTAGTCCCATTAAAACTGGATTCGACATTCATATGCAGTGCACGACGTCGTTCCCCGTATTCTAAGTAACGGAAGTGGATGATCAGGGTGTCTCGATACTCCTCTCCGTAGTATCTTGTGTCTAGGTGTCAGAAGTGGAAGTCCAGGGTATCTGGATGTTTCTCTTCGTAGTTTCTTGTGTCTAGGTGTCGGGCGTGGAAGTCCAGGGTGTCCAGGTGTTCTTCTCCGTAGTTTCTTGAGTCTGGGTGTCAGGCGTGGAAGTCCAGGGTGTCCAGGTATTCTTCTCCGTAGTTTCTTGAGTCTGGGTGTCCGGCGTGGAAGTCTAAGGTGTCCAGGTCTTCCTCTCCGTAGTTTCTTATATTTAGGTAACGGACATGGAGGTCCAAAGCACCCAGGTGTTCCTTTCCATAATTTGTTATATCTAATTTCTTTACATAATCTTCCAACACCTCTTTATATTTTGTAATTGTTTCTTCAGTTTATATAAATATGGATTGTTTATACAGGGTTATTCAGTAGAAACGCATCACCTGAACATGG
>JARPRG010000440.1:113545-137934 GCA_031001745.1 Hartigia nigra | reverse complement strand
ATGACTACTCGAATGAATTTGCTCAACCCGACCAAAGAAATAGGAAAAGTCAGACAAGCACAATGGAGAATGAGGGGTAACAGAGCGAATGATGAAGGCAGAAAGTAGGAAGATATAGGGAAGTAAAGAATAAATTAAGAGATGAGAGAATGATGTAAGAAAGTAAGGGATAGGAGTATAGAAGTAAAGAGACAGAGAAAGAAATAAATGTAGAAAAGAAGTAGGATTGAAATAAATAAGAGGTGGAAAGGGCGGGGTGGGGGTAGGTTCCAGGAGACCGGTATAGGAGACCGGCTCGTGGAAGAATGAGTTTCGCAAGTCCGGGCAACTCCTTAAATGTCTCCCCACTCCTCGGGTCCTGCGCGATAAATCTGCGCTCTGACAAATTTCCCAACTTTTGTACTTCTCAGCCGTTGATACTTGTGACGCTGTCAGATAACCTTAATTAGATTAATAGGAACAAGAATTTAAATCTAATGTGTAGTTTTAATTTGGCTTAATTAACGCTTTTTTGATCGGTTACGAGTATACTCGTGTTTGTATTTAATGTAACAATACGTGTAAACATAACATAAGTGAACAGTTATTTTTTAAGAGAAATACCACTGTATCGGCTATGTGAAGATAATAAACGATTTAATGAAGAAAATTATGTTTTCGTATTTGTTCTTATTCTTCAATTGCACGAAATATTTCTCTAAGTTTCAGGTAGAATATACGTTCAGTACGTGGAGGGGAGTTGAGCAGTTTCACTGGTTGTTGAAGAGATGGTGCTGCATGTACTGCCCAGGAGGTGCTGCCCCTATAAGCGGGAAAACTTGGAACTACTGCCATACGATATATTCTATCGAAGCTTAGTTAATAGATAGAGCTACATACAATTTGAAAAATGCTTATATTGGTATAATTCAGTATAATTTGTGTGTTTAATCGAACTTACGGAGCAATGGTAGATTTGGAAGAATATAGACGTCGTGTAATAGAAATTAAAAGACATGCTTACGAAAATGATATTAGTGAAACCAAATTGGAAGCAATATTTGAAGAATCCTTCGAGTTATTGGAGGCAAGACAAGCAAGAAAATCATGTAGCCTGATTACGATAATCAAGTGCATAATATTTATTGTTTTTGCCCTGATTCTGGGTATGATTAGCCTGTATAATCATCCATCCACGCATAGTATGCTTCTACGAAACTTACAAAATTTTATTTATCCCGGGATGAAAGTCTTCCGTAAATTGGCCATACCAATAATTAGTAATTATCCCTCGTTAACGGAATTGTACGACGAGTGGTGCTTAGTTGATAATTCATTATTTCGCATAGCCGAAATGGATTGCTGGCCATGTGATTCAGTACGTTCAGTGGCAGACTTAACTGGCCATAATATTACAGCTACCTTTAATCCCGGGATTCCTTATATTCGCGTAGAAACTGCTAGCACTGTAAATATAAAAGATCTTTTGAAGTTATATATAAAAAATAGGGCTGTATTTGATAAAGATGCTAGTAGAGTCTCAGCGAACAATGATTCACTCAGGTAATGTTTTATAGGCTTCATAGATTTCCTCGTCGTTACTCTTAAACATACCATATCGTTCTTGTTTTTGAATGCAGAACTATCGGAGAGGTGCTTATGGCAAGAAGTGATCTTTATCCGACCAAGTACAAGGATACTCATGTAACATGGAGAATAAATAGAATGACACCAGGTAGATTAATAAGAAAACTGTTTCCTAAACCAGGCCAAGCTCCGGACTGGTGGAGCCAAAGCACAGAGAAGTTTGTTTTTATCGATGAACCAAGATCTCCTGCATACAAATTGGTTAGTTGATTATCCATTGCAATTCTATGACATAACAAGTGACAATAAATTGTGCCCGCTATAGCCAAACCCAGAATGCAGTAACATCTTCATGAGATGCACTAACGGAGCACGATTGATAAAGATGATCCCCAGTCCAGAATGCACAGGACAGTGTAAACAATCTACTGTAATATTGCCAGCGCACCACACGTGTAAGTTAATGTTATGAATAATGAAATGCTGTATTACTATTATCAAACTTAATTATTAAAAATTATGTTTCTAGTATGGTACAATTGGTGGTACTGGCGACCTGTAAGTCTTCCAGCTACAAATTCCACTGGCATTTCTATAAACTATCTTACATCATTTTGTTAATTTCATATGTTGTATATAATTTACTAAACCATACCAAAGGTTGATAAATAAACAAATGCTAACGTTTCTACAACATTGTTCTATCTAAAAGGTTCAAAATATAACAGAACAATACCTACTGTGTTTGGCAGTGTTAAACTTCTGTCTATACTTAAAAACTTTAACGATTCCCAGGAAAAAGTAAATACAAGAAATAATCTATATCGCGCTGATACTTTATTCGTATGCAAATAATATATTATTTTATAATGATACTACACGCGTGCGTGTACGCAGTGCACTGAGCCGTGCAAATTATTTACAATTAGTGTTTCCTAAATATTTACCAAGAAGGAACACAGAGCGTAGCAACAATTAAGTTTTAGGCTGTACCGTTACAGAACAATAGTTACCTGAGATCACATAGAAACGCATGGTAATATAATAGATTCTATCGTCTACAACAGTAGGCAATTTGACTTTGCATTTTGAGCATCGACTCACGTCCAGCCCTCGTACGCGTCGAGGAAATATAAATAAATATCGCTACGAAATAAATAACTTTTCGGCATCGTCGAATCTACTATGCTCTCCTATACCTGGGAATGTTATATTAAATAATTGGAGTACGATTCAATCGAACTTTTGCCTAAATCTCTGTTTAAAGACTACAGGAACTAAAGAGAGTAGTGCGAAGACACATAGTATTATCATACTATTCCAGGACCAGGCGTCACGCGAGGACGTTAACTTGTGCAATGTCTGTCCAGCCTGTATGGCTACGAAGGATGGTGGTGCTACACCAAAAAATGTTCCTACGGTAAATGGCACCATTGGCACACCTATCACAGGACTTGCCAAGTTTATAAACCAATTAGGCAGTAACGGTGTCATTCTCAGGAATAACATGTAATTCAAGAGATGATCTCGATGCTTAGTTACCGTTATTGCCCATTCGTTTGCTTTCACGGGAAAATATTTATACAGTAACTTTCTTCCAAGTATAGAGGACAGAAGGTAGCACAGCGTAGCTCCAATAGCACTGCATGTGCAGACCAATAAGAGAGCGATGGGAAATGGAAAAAGAAATCCTGATAGTATGGAGAGAAAAATTGATCCTGGTATTGCAAACGTTTGTAAACTAATAAAGTATTTAAGGAATTATAATGCTGTGACTTAATGGCTGCTTCGAGTTTTGGATAATAAATAACAATGAAAAAGGATACAATATATAAGTGATGAACAGTCCTGCAAGTACTTCAAAGTAATAGAGTTCTTTGTATCTGTCTAGAAGCTTTCCAAGGTTTTTGGCATCATCTATATCCAATGGCAACTTCATGTGGTGCTTCTCGTTCCTGCAATTTAAAATTATTATTATTATTAATATACTTATAATCAAACAATATAATTTAATAGATAATTACTCTGCCAGTTCTGGAAAGCTCGTGTACACGTAGCAGAGAGCAGCTAAAGAAGTAAGGAAAATTAATCCAACAGTCAGAATAGCTTTCCTAGTAGATGTTCCTTCCAAAACTCCATTGGTTGTGACTGAAACATGAATTTTTAAGTAATCTATTAATATTATCATTCGTTATTAATCTTGTCGTGTATGTAATGAACACGTAAATCGTAAGTGTAAACAGCAACAGCACAGTACGTCCCTGCTCGAATGAAAGAACAACTTAGATCTACACGAATAAAGAAAGCCCAAATTAGACTGTAACAAAAAGTTAATAATGATTACAAAGTTTAGTCATAATATCACCTTGAGACTATACAATCCTTTCGTAGAATATAATGGTTATGTGAAAGCACCAAAGATAAAAATCTCTCCAAAGAACTTTGACCTAATAAAAAAAATCCGGACAGTTAATATGATTATTTACGTAATACCCAAGCGCCAGGACTTCTTGATTACACCTGCTACAGACATTTAATAAAAATTTAAGAAAATGAAACATGCTAAAGAAATAACCATAAACCACACGCGATAAATCCAATAAAATATACTCGAGGATCCAAAGAAATATTCTCCAGTTATTCCTTACCCTTATTCGTATCAATTTTCGCACTCATATTCGCAAATTCAGGCAAAATGAAATTTCCAAAGTAATATTGCTTGCGAGTCAAATCTTCCGCAACGTCAATCCGAATGAACGTCGTCTCGTTGTTACATTGAACAGTAACGATGGCGCCACCTCCGTCTAACGCGCGAACCATAGTGGAAGACATGTTAGGTATATAAGAAAAACGTGTCCTTTTTCTAAGTTTTAATTGCCAAAGGACCTTCAGTAATTCATTAATTGGATATTAATAATCTTGCTTTCCAATCGCACGTAACGAGTAAATGACCACATGAGAGTTGTGAATCAACTACTATCATTCAAAGAAGGGAATAGTTTTGTTCTATTGACATGACCTATGAACTGGCCTTATCAATTGGCACAAGTAAGTAGTAACAGATAAATAAACTTGCAAGATATTTCACATGGAACATAACGGTAGTCTAGTCTACTATGGACAAAACAGTTAAAGTTAATTGTTTATGATAAATTGTAGCCACCACGTGAAACAATGGGAGTCGTTATGCATCCATCAGAGACGTTTAGTGGTCCAGCTGGAAGATGAACAAAAAAAAAAGAAGGAATTTCACGCATTTGAGAATTGGAGAGAGAATAGTGACGTGTATCGTTGGTCGTTTCGATGAATTAAAATTGTGTTAGACGTGCTTAAGCGAACGCCAGAACCGAGGGACTTATCGTTAAAGACCAATTGCTGCTAATTCTTTGGATTAATCCCAATCAGTGAGGACACCAGGCTGTAGAAAAGTTTCCTTTTGTCATTAGTAAGAGAACGTCTTATAATGATTCTCATCCATAGCAATGATTTCACTATCTCCATTCTAGCAAGAATAATTATCGCCTTGATATATCAAAATAAAAAAAATTAAAGCCTATAAAAATTCAAATCTTGTACGGTTTCTTAAATTTTAAATTATTTTTCACGAGGCATTTAACTTTTCGTTAGGGTCATTTTTATAAGCGCCAATTAAAGCAGCAATTCTTGTTATTAACGCGAAGCCACTACTCTGTCTTTACTACACGTAATAATGACTCCAGCTGGGACATTACATTTTTCCTTATTTCACGGCTCGTGAATAGTGTTACTATTAAAAAAATTGGCAATGGTCTAATGACGTTCCCTGGACCAATATTCGATGATGGATATTTTGAGAAAAAAGGGCGTGTAGCTTTTCCTGTTTTTATTGGCTGTAGCAGCTTCCGTCCTGTGGGCTGCGATATATTTCGGGCGGTGGACCGGTTTTTTTGATCGGAATTATGAAGAATATTTGGTCTATTTCGGTACTTCCTTTCCTTTCCTTTCCTTTCCTCCGCTTCTCAGCACAGACTAACACGTACACAGCGAGTAAACTCATACAGACATACTTACATGCTCATAGGTACAGAGCAGCTAAATTTTAAGATTCTGGAAGAATTTCTCTACGGTCCACAGTTCACCTGTAAAAGAACAGTACATATAAAAATTAATAAATGTTATATTATATCTTATCATTGTCCACAGAAACCTTACTATAAATGTCCAAGAACCAGTTTCTACACCTTGGATTTGTTTGTCTCCTGCAAGAATTTTATGAGGAATTCGCACTGAAGTCAAAGAAACATGAATTATAGGTAACACGAATAGGTACGGTATCCGTAAGAGTAATAACGAGTATAATATAAGAGTGAACAGGGCGCTGGTACAGGCAGCAACGTCGCTGAAGAATGGTGAGAGAGGAAGAGGGTATGGACTGAGAAATCTAGAGGGAGGAGGAGAGAGAGAGAGAGGAAGTGAAGGGAATGGATGCTGCCGGTGGGAACCAAGACCAACCCACCTTGCAACGACAGACCAACTCCAGATGCTGGCTGATGCTGGCTGCGACTTATGTATGGAGCAAAATCTCAGAATACTTTGGGATATCCTGCCTGGCGATGCCTGGAAGTCGAATGCCCCGAAACGGTCCAAACAGGAAGTGGGCACAAATCCTGCGTGACGTTTCCACCACATTCCCGTTCGAAGAGATGAATGTTCGTATGCATTCCAAACTGTCAAGCAACATACACACTGTTCTCTTACTCTTTTCCTTTTCTCCTTTCTCTACCAAGCCATTACTACAGTTATAGACCAAAGGTTCAAAGGTTCAAAGGGTTGATTCTCCAACAATAGACGGATTCTACTAAACGCAATACTTCTAGTTTCCATTAAGGATTAGAGGTAAAATACAGGTACAACGTTTATCCAGGTAGGAAACGAAGTAAGGGGGAAAAAAAAAGTAAAAAGTATAGAAGAAGAGAAAAAGGTAAGGTATATAGACCTGTTGAGTTTCTATATCGCTAACCCGGGGCAAGACACTCGGCACAGGGCTCTCGGTCTTTCCGAGGTTCCACTCCACTCCAATCCTCACATGTTCACTCCCCTCTATGCTGACTATGTTTCTGTTAGCCAGTCAGTCTCCCTCGACTCGCTACCAAGCCTCTCTGGCTCGAGTCGCGGTTAGTTGTGGGCGGAAATTAGTAGAACCCGTCGAACTAGTCGCGTTGCGGCCGCGCCGAAGTACACTCTGTCGATCTTCTGATCTGCCTTATAGCTCCTAAATTCTGCTCCTTCAGTGAGTCTCAGTTGGCTTTTGTGATTTTCGACGTTATTCTCATCATCTTATAACAATAGTACGTCTTATAGTACACATCGTGATTAAATTATAAAAGACCAGCTACAGGTTATCTACACCCGTTGACTCTTTACAGTGAGTCCTTCTCACTGCTCCTGTGGTGATCGATCGATCAAGATCGATCAGTGAAAAGTTGGGTGATTCGCAAATCGGGCGCCGTTCGAAGACAGTTTTGGATATCAGACCGGTTACATCATGACAAGTCTAGCACCACCGAAGGCAGCGTGCGTATATTAAAATACTTATAGATGAGTTTGGATTCTGTGACGTGTGTTCACACCGTTCCTCTCTCTCTCTCTCTTTCTCTTACATAGTATCGACTCATTCTCTTCCGTTTAGGCATTCCGTGTTTATTGAAAACTCGTGTTATAAATCCTGGAGGGGTCTTGGGGGGGGGGGGGGGGATGTGAAGCGAAAGAGAAGAAAAGATTCTTAGTAGAAGCGTAGATTCCACAGAGTGTAGAAAAGAAGAAGAGAACTTCACGAGCTCCGACAATTATTTGAAATTCGATCAATTAACAATTCCATTCAATAAAAATTCGCTTCCTTCCTCTCTACACTATTGAACTACGTATATTTCTCATGCACGAATGATTCCGCGCGAACACGTTAACCAAATAAAATGAGAGGATTGCATTCCAAATGTGAATAAAGTGTAGATGATATAGAAGCTCCCGCACCGCGGGTCTATTACGTATGAGCAGGATGCCTTCAAGAAGTATGACACGTGCGCTTAGAGAATTTTATGTAGCTGAGGAGAAAGCTATGGCAACTCCATAAATGGCCAGCCGATATATTATTTAAAGACCCCCTAGTATCGATAGACTTCATCAAGTAGAGAGATACCAAGCTATTATAAGTAATTCATAAGAATTTACAAATTCTCTTTTCAAGTCGCCAAAATCTCATTCGTGCATTAAGTAATGTCGCACAACATTTGCTCATCCTGTATGCTCACTTGACTGGGGACTAGATCACATCTAAGCAGATAGACATATGTTGGTCAAATAGGTATTAAAGTATGCAGAGAGAGAGAGAGAGAGAGAGAAAGAAACGTAGAAGCAAAGGCTATATACCTAGTTGGAGGATGGCTCACGAGTGGTGACACAGCCCGATCACGATCCAACTGCGGATGTAATTAGTTTGCAAACGAGCCGGAAGTAGAAATGGTTCGTTCAGTTTTGCCCCCTTTATACGGCCGAATTAAATTCATCGCATTGGTCTTACGTTCAGGGTATGCCAGTACACACGCACAGACAGATATTCGCACAAGGATTCCGTTTACATTTGACTATTCGATATGCGTAGGTGATGCCGAGGGAACCTTATCCCGGGTTACTAGGCGTGACCCTGGTATTATTTGGCAGTCTTTATTGTACCGCGTGGTCCACAACTGATGGACAGACTCCGATCTGCGAGCCAGGTTTGGAATTCTGGTCGACGGATAACGCACGATGCATGCCTTGTACAAAATGTGCACCGGAATTCACCCTCAGTCCCTGTGCGGTGCACAAGGATGCGATATGCGGTCCTCTCTCGGCACTGGAGCTAGACTGGTCCTTCCTCTCGTCGAGAAAGAGGCCCGAGAGTGGCAGAAGGCTCGACGCAGTCACCTCAAAGATGGTCTGGAGATTTCCAGAGATAGAGGAGCAGCTGTGGGCTGCTGACGAGCACAAGGAGGATCTTCAGGAATTGACAGCCGAGGATAACGGGGAGGAGTTCACTGAGAAGTTTACATCTGCGGAGAATAAAGTAATTAATAAGAAATTCATGAGACGCATCTTACCAAATATTCCTTCCAAGCTTCTAAATCAGTCTAACGTGAATGTTTTTTTCCTTTTTTCCTATACCTCAGAGAATTCACGACAGACGAAGATCAAGCGAAGAATCCAATATACCATGGGATTGGCAAACAGGTGCATTGGTAATGGCCGTATGCGCATGTATAGTTTTCTTCCTGGTAGCTGGATGTTCGGCATTAATATACGCAAGACAATGGAGACGGATGAAGAGAAACTTTGAGCCAGGTAGATAGATTTTCTCTTATTAGGATACGAGGGGGTGGCAAAGGTCGTGCCCCCCTGGTGTCTCTTTGTTGTAACGTGAAAAAGAGGGACATCGTAGGACCTGTAGGAGAAGAAGAGTGAGGAAGAACGGTACCTTTTAAGAATAGATAATATATCGCACGACAAACCGAAGCCAAAGGGTCCGCTCAATCGCGGCTCGCGCGACACGGCAGTCCTTTAAAATGCAAGACGGGATTTTCTTCATTAGAGGGCTGATCACGGTCTCTCTTCACCTTGACTCGACCTACCGCGCCCGGATATGACGTCTCACGTCCAACTGTTCCACCATCTATACTACCTATACCTCCTCTTCGTTCTTCCTTCCTATTTCGTTTTCCTATAGCCATTCGCCCCGTTGCCTCCAGTTCTATTCCGCGTTATGCTCTTTATAAATTCTATTCGGTCTCCACAGGCGCCTACTTATTAAGATATTCTAAGGATCTAACTACTTTTTCTATCCATTCTCCAGAACCTGGGTACTTCTATTCCTGATTGCGATATCCAGCAGATTTCTATTTTAATAGCAATAATAATGCTCGAGTCCAATGGATCGTGAATGGCAAAGCCACACGGTCGCTTGCGTAAAGGATGCAAATGTGCATGCGTGCGTAGGATACTAGTATCAGAGAAAGAGAGAGAGAGAGACTGCTATAAGAGATTGGTAGTACGAAAGCTAAAGCAAGAGGAAATATGTCCCGGTATGGATAGTCAGTGATTAAACGAAGCAGCAAAACAGAGTAGCGTACTGTTCTTACGAGTTACACTTGCACGTGTGTACAACGCCACTATCCTCCATTTGCATAACGAGTATTACGCAGAACTCCAGCCCGCCGGAACTTCTCTCCTCGAAGGTTCACCCCCGATACGAAGTATCACGCCCGAGTCTGTGGAAACGCAACTATCTCTATGTACATCAGAGAGTGCATGTAACGTTCTATCGCGGGAATAATACCGAAGGCTCTGGCACTCTCTGTTCCCCACCAAAGCATTGGCCAAGCTACGCCGAATTAGCAATGCACGAACCGTCGTCGAATCGACGTTCTACCGGGACCGGTTGCCATGTTGAATTCCACATGTTAGTAGGCAGCCGATTACGGCTCGTACGTTTAAGCAGATTCTTAAAAATAGTACGTTAACGGCTCCATACGTTACTGCACGTCGCGTGGGATCGTATGGTCCTGTTTTTATTGTAACGTTCCAACCATAGCCAAACGCCACGTTATTCTACATTCTACATTCTACATGCGTTAGAATAGACAAGACATGGTCCCACAAGTCTACGTCAACCCGATTAAGGGATATCGGATCCATGTATAATTTAACATGCACCGAAGGCCTTGGGAAAGCTCAACCGTATCCCGCCGATGCATTCCAGAGGCATTCCATTCTACGAACTCGATACTATCTTACTCCCATACCGGCGGTCCCTCTTCGTATAAAACCAGAATGAGAAAGGATGTACCGTCATTTTCAGCCGGCCTGGAGGAGATCTCGGCGAGACTGAACCTCATGGTAAAAGCTGAACTGGCCGAGCTGACTGCAGGGACGTCGATGAGCAGCAGCGATCCGGAAACTCGATGCCAGTATCTTGAGAAGCTCCTGGGTAAATATATTTCTTCTTATCAGGTCCTAGAATGCAAGAATAACTTCTATTGAAAATTCGTTCGATTCGCAATGAGCTAACGCAATATGCACATCACTGCTATAGATATACAGCTACGCAATACTCATGCGTGGCATACCAAATGAGACTGGAGTAATATATGAAAGAACGTATAGAGAATGGAATAGGCATTACTGACTGGCATTCATTATAAGCTGTAAAGCGTACTACTATATATGTATATATATAGATCTTTCATATACACACAATCACTTACCAGTCAACACTTTGAGTCTCAAACTCCTTGAACCTTTCATTCAGACTTTGGTCCTATCGCGCCTACCATGTAGTACTCACCGTTTAGCGGTCGCGTATCCACGTCAGGCAATAAAGGTTCACGTTACTGCTCGATTGGCCGCTTACTTGCTTGTTTGCCCGACAGACCGGAAGCGAGAAACACCGATGGTGGCCGGTTGGCCGGAAGAAGGGGGTAACCTGTACATTGAGGAAGGAGAGACACCGAGAACCAAGAGAGCTCAGATCGCCCAGATTCATCGCAACATCGAGAGCATCCTCGGTCACAAGACCAGCCGAGATTAACGGATTAAAGTCTTTATACTATAAATTTTATAGTATAAAGTCTGTCGCCAGCCATTCACTTTCCAATTTATTACCACTCGTAAATTGCTCTCTTTCCAATTCTCTTATCCATTGTCGACCTGAGGGGATCAGTCTCCTTGAAAGGATGGAGATCCACGCGGTGGACATCCAAGTCGTATTACTTAGATTCCAAGGGAGACGCGGACCCACGACGAGATAAACTATTTATTTCATTTAGCTTTAACGAACCTTGTAATATATACACGCTTTGTATTCATAATTAATAAAGTAAGGGACGAATCCGAAGAGACTTGGTTACTCTCGGTTATCACACCTCGTTCTTTTTATATATTATATATATATACACATACTCGTTATGTATTTAACTTGTACCCATTACACCGTAGTAACATCAACAATATTTTCTATTCTTACAATTAAATATATATATATATTCTTGTTTTTTTTTTCTTCATAATATATATTTATATATTATATATATATATAATGGTATAATTTTACGTCGTAAAAATAAGTGGGCAGGGTGCACCTAAGGCCTAGGAGGTTGCATTCATCATATTTTCGCACTTCCTAGTCTCTTCGTTTTCATTATTTTTCTTTGCTTTACATTCTCTCTCCCTCTCTCGCTCTCTCGCTCTCACACGCCTCATCATCATTCTCCTTTACAACCACTATCTAACTTTTACGACTATTCTCTTTGTAAACGTAATCACAGTATAAGGCGCTTCTACCCGAATAGTAAGGCCATTACAGGCATTTATATTATTATGGTATTTCATCCTACATTTCTATCTGTTTTCACGTGTCCTTCTCCTTGGCAACTGACAATTGACAGTCTACGATCGAGATACCAAATCGTCACAAGGAATTCATTCGGATGAAATTGACAAATATGTATTTCGATAACGTTTGTTTGTTTTTTCTTTCTTTTCCCTAGCTACGTGTAATTACAATCAGGCACTTTACCGTACTTTTACGACTAAACGCAGAGCCAAAACTCCAGACAAAAATATGATGAACGCGCTAGTCGTTATGTAAAAGGTATCTAAAAAGATTGATTGCGTCAATGATACTTTAACGAAAGCCAATGGCTCATGACTACTCGCACACGAACAAGCCATTTACTGTCGGCCGCGAGGAAGTATAAAAAAAAAATCCTTCTCTGGCCAAAAATTCGCCATACTCTCTCTCTCTCTCCGCGGTCGTCCAAAAGCTTTCGTTTCGCAAAAGCATCACTAACGTGCGCGCTTAAGATAGTCCTATGTTCCTGTTTCACTTTTATCCTCCACTTCGTTCTTGGAATGCAAGGCAATAAATTACTTACGAGTTAATAAATAATAATATTAAATATTACTCGATATACAGAATAGTTATTAAATAACTACAACCATTTACAGCAGTGTGTGTGTGTGTGTATATGTGTTTTTTTACGTCCCCCTCTCATGACGCAATTAAATATATCATATATATATCCGTGTACGCGTGCCTACATGTGCAGGGGATATGTAGGTCAGGCGCATCAGTCAGATTTGACAGCTGTCACGCGGTCAATTTAATTAGTCATCGTTTTTGACTCGTTTGTACAGTTAAATTTGACATAAATTCTTCGATTTTCATTGAGAAACCGCTAGGAAGTAGCGACATAAGCGAATAAAGCAAGCAACCCTTACATATCTGAGGTGCACCAGAATAGTTGCTGAATGATCAAGATTTTGAAGTTTCCTATGCTCGCTACGAGTGCGAGAGAGACCAACTTATGGGCGTTCACGTGCGTAAGACAAGGACAGACATAACGAAACGCCAAATCATGACTATATCCCTTTGGTGAATCGAATAACAAAAATTTTGTTTGTAAACGATTCTTAATCAAAATGATTGCATAACACCTGTCAAACCTGAGTGACGTGTTTGACCTAAATAACCTGTCACATATATATATATATATATCTATTTATTTCTAATATACTATTTTAATTTCTCTTCCTTTCTCGCGCTCACCTCTAATACTTTTCTGTACAAATATTTATATATAAAATATTCATCCTATCGACTAACTATCCACCGAAAGAACTTGACACTCGAATTATAATATAAAGAATGAAAAGGCTTAGACGCCTCCCAATACGCTGTGATAATTGATCGTTCGAGGTTTGTCTTTCGATGAACGGTCATCGGTATAGTAGTACGTGCCCTGTTGGCTTGTGCCCTGTACAATCATTCTCAGGTATAAGTCGTATCGATACACTCAGCAGTTTCTAACTAGGAAGAATACGCATGAGAACACCGCGATATCCTTACGGTAATCTAGACATCGGGATGTCGTCACGACGATTCCTTAATACTCCACGTATCACCAGGGAGTAAGGATTATTAAAACGGCCAATGCCCTGAACCAGCTTGATGCGCTACGCTCTATGGACGTCTTTTAGTGTAGCTAGCTACCTCGTCCTTTCATTTCATTTCATTTCATTTGACGTATCCTCCTTTCACTTCTTTTCTATCCAGGCGTCATTTCTTTTTAGTCGATTCGTCACTTTATCATTTCGACATTCCTCTTCTTTATACGTTTAAACGGATTCTAAGCGTATCCCCGTGAATATCATTGAGATATACATGGTCGTTCGATCAATTTGCATATGAATCTTTGTATTCTGTACGTTTTTATGAAGCGCATTCCAGTCGTGATTATTAACATTAAGACAAGAAGTGTGAATCCCTAAGTATTTACTATCTATTTAATAGAAAGTAGAAAAAAAAAAAAAAAAATCTTATTTCTCCTGTTCCTCCTCTGGTATTTTTTAGCTACCTGGTGCCAATGTCCCGTTCCTGATCAATGGACAGTACGGACAGATGAAAATAGATATATATACTGATCTTATATCGTGCGAATGAAGTTTATATATATATATAACTCACGAGATTTTATCCCGTGACTATAATCTTGGTAATTTTTAATACTCTAATTAACAAGGGACTTCGACACTAGCACGATTTGACCTATCTACTAAATTTAAAACTATCGATAGAGCTTGGAATAATTCGGTAAAGCCCTATGGACGGATCGTTCACTCGGTGACAGCACGATGGACGAGTAAGTTGGCAAATTAGGATTAATTTTGTGTCCCCTCTTTCTTTCCACCCTTATTTTTGTCCGTTTAAACCTAACTTCAAACTGTTACTTCTCTCTAGTTAATATAATCTGAAGGCACACGATTGTCCCGTTATCAGTGACGCTCGAAACAAGAGAAAAATTTCTTTAATGCTCTAGGTGTCTTCATCTTGATTCTTTTTCTCTTTTTTTCTCGATGAATACTTTTTACTTAATGGTGGTTACTCACCGGTAAACACCCCGTAGCAGGGACACCATCGCCGTCTTTATATAGTCCCACGTCGTAATCCTTGTATTTACTGATGACTCTTACTCAATAGATGCGAATTGAACTGATAAAGATTACAGCACTGTTCCCCGCAGATGTTACACTTCCAAGGGTTACTTTCGCTATGACAACCCTTGTGGAGAAAGTACAAAGTTTGGTCAGGGAATGTTATTCTACAGTGTGTACACTGTAGGCCACTGCTACGTGGATCCGGTCTGGTAGACGTTGGAGGTTCTCCCCTAGAGTGGGGGTTGGAGTTCGAGCCGTTATTATTATTGCTCGAGCTTGTTGACAGTTTGCGGCGAAGATCATCTCGCAATAAGGATTTCAATGGGGAAACCTTTATAAGGGATGGTAATGGTAAGCCACTGGAGGTTGCACCATTGTCGTCCATTCCATTGCTGTTTGGTTCTTGCTTTATGGGAATGAGGGAAATCGAGGGAGTGATGGCTTCATCGCCACCACCGATGTTTCTAAAAAGGAACGGCCAGAAATCGAAATTTCTTTCAGTATTTATGTTGAAAATTATAGCAAATAAATATTTGGCAATTGTGCTAGTCACCTGTGAATGATACTGCTATTCATTGGTAGTTGATGATGACTACTGCTCGGAGCATTGCTGTTACTGTCAGCACTTTGAGGACTGTTCGGACTGTCTCCATTTAATGGGGTGGGACTTGGGTTGCACCGATTGCTTCCTTGCTCAGGATATGGAATGGATATTTCAACGTGAGGCGTAAGAAAATGCATAGGGGGTGTTGCGTTATCGGCGGATCTATTGCCCGTGCTGTCGCCGCTATCCGATAACGGAGCTGACGGCATAGCTTCTCCTGGAGTACAACTGTTCATTATTGAGGTCGAACTGTTTGGTCCGGGATTGTCAAGGTCTATTCCATGTCTGTAAAAAAAAAAAAAAAAAAATGATTATTATCGCAGTGGCCCTTACTTTTTATTTATTTCCGTTATTCCTGATATGTAAGACATAAGTATAACGGACCTGTTGAAGAAATGTAACCTGAGACACTTCATAGTAGCTGCTCGATAGTTGCACAATGGACATGATTTGACCATGTCGTGTTGGCCGACATGTTCATTCTGAAAATGTGCTCTCATAGCTATCTGTCTTTGAAAACCTCTATTACATATTGGACAGTGATAAGGCAATGTTTTAGAGTGAGTTGTAAAATGCTCAGCTAGGTGATCCTTTCGGAAGAACCTCTTCTGACACACGCGACACTCGTATGGTTTCACTCCCGTGTGTCTCATCTAAAAAAGTAATAATAAGATTGATGATATCAGAATAAATATCATGAGCAAATATACTTACCTTATGCCGCCTCATATTGGCGCCATTAGAAAATTTCATGTTGCAGACATCGCATTCAAACATCTTTCTGTGCGATCTATGCCCAGAATGTCCCTCTTCGGCATCTCCATCATTTTCTGTTCCCTCGATGCCTTCGGCACTTTCTCCAGCTTCGCCACCAGCAAGACATTGATCTTGGTGCGCACAAAAAGCTGTCTTGTTTATAGTTTCATAGTTATCGCACCGTTCGCACCTGGACAATCAAAATGAAGAAATGAGAAATTACAATTGGTACGACCCTACAACGATATTATCACAGAATGAAAGCTGAGCTGGTCCAACCTGAAGGCTGGTACAGCACCATCGCTGCTGTCGTAATTGGTATTGAGTGCAGCTTCATTGTCAGGATCCAAAGTCTCGTCTTCTCTATGATTCGAAGAATCGCCGGCTTCAGCATGAGACGAGGAATGAGAGTCTACCTCGTTTTCCCCACCACCACCATCGACCCCATCTGACATGATACCGAACGATGGGACTATCCTGAGTCCTTGGTCCAACCTATATCGAAGAAATATCAAATAATAAATAGCATATCCAAGAGAGTATAAGAATAAGCTTCACACGTTATTTACTTATTTACCATTGACAATTATTGTATCACAAACCATAAAATAAAGAACACTAAATCAACATGTTAATCAGAGTAAGAGAGAGTGAGTGGTGTGGCGCTTCTGTAATGAATCCCTAGGGAGACCGAATCACAGGTGGTATTTTAATTGGGCAAATCTAAGACTCCTCTTGTTTTCCGCGCGTTCCATTACCTGTCAGTTCATGGAATCTGTCCCGGTGTCAAGACTGAGTAAACTTTGAAAAGGAATTCGAGAGCAAGGTGCAGCGGCACAGGTATTACCCAATCCTGGGAAGATTACGGCATAGAAACACCTGGTGGTAGAGCGCAATGGCAGAGTGCACTGCACTTTGTCCCAGTTTTGACCGAATCCGTCACTTGTGACGTAGTTTTCGCGGCTTTTCCGTGGAAAGTCAATGATAATACCGATGAAAAATTGGAATATCTAACAGATCTACTTACTCACATTCCTCGGGCGACGAGCCTCCGGTCTCCCTTCAGAATTTCCCTCGTCCTCTTAGCACCTATGACCGCACGCGCATCCTCATTTGATTTTTTCCCTTTTTTTCACGACACGACAGAGACACACAAATAAAATGTAACGGAAGTGCGAGCTATCCGTATTCTCGTTGTTCACCGATATCGGTCTCCACTGTTACCAATCCTTGATGTAAAATCCACTGAAACCCCGTAGACTTACCTGACGACTACTTTACGACAATCTACGACAGTCTTTAAATTAACTGTTACTCTGCTCTCTACTTAATTAAATCATTGTTAAGCCATTATCGTAGACCCGTAAGTATTCTCCATTGAAAACTGATAACATTACTCCAAGTTGGCACCACATATAATCAAGATCGACAAGTTGTCAAACGTCACAGGGGTTGTCCTATTTATCCTGAGTATGAGTATTGCTCCAAACGAGTATCATTTTTATCTTTTCAGGAACAACTAGTTTACATCAATAAATCATACATTAATCATACAATTCTGTAGTTTTTCTACAATAAAGCATATAACACCAGATGTATTAGAGTATTTTAAATCCTACGATATAAAGGCATTTTAACAAGTAATATATATCTTACAGGCTCCAATAAGAATCCTTTCCTCGGAATCATTGTGCTACTTCATTCTCCTACGAGAATCAACATCCTCTCTGGAAGATAATTATTGATTATGATAATCAGCAGTGTGTCGGATACTCTGCCTGTTATCTTTCATTACCATTATTTCCGTATCTCGTATCTTTACGTAATTCTATTGTATCTTCTTTGATTTACTGTACGAATCAGAGATCGTTTTACGAGGTTGGCAGTACGTTAGGAGCTTGACAATCATCCGCGTACTGACTGTCCGTGCGGTAGACTGCTGTAAAATTTATCTATGAAACATTATTCCAAAAGTGCCTTGGACTAATTTCAGCGAATTATCAAGAAGACTGATATTATCATTCCGAATAAATAGGACCGAGTTAATCACAAACATTCGTAGATACATAAAACAGGCAAACTTTTAACGTGCACTGGAAACCAATTTTGTAGTCGATTGTTTTCGTACGAGTGAGTTTCGAAGTACATGGAATGAAAGTACAGTGAAGAAATCAAAATCAAGGTAATATTCATTGTAAATTCTTTTACTGATTGACTGACTGATTGATTTTTTTTTCTTCTAATGCTTTATTAGTTATTTTACGTATAAATTTATCAGAGTCTTAACGACTTGCTGTGTTTACTTGCTATGTCAGGAGTCTATTTGATTGATTTAAAAAACTCAACGTGGTCTTGATTATTGATTTATGCCTGTTTTTTCAAAATGATTGTAACTTTCTTCGATTTGTATATTTTATATTGTTTTCGGTGCTCCGAAAATATTTCTGCGCTATCAATGGAGTATGTTTTAATAAAATGAATAATGAGAATGATAAAGAGGGAAGGAGGAACGAAAGAGACGGTATACGCGTATGGTGGCGAACTGTTGGGCGTAGCTCGTGGTACCTGTTGATTAGCGTTAAAATAATTATTATTGAACGATAAATTATTCTCATTCTTCGATTTGCGTGTTTAAATGACTTTTCTGTTATTGAGAAGAATGTAATAATGAAATCTTATGGTAATATATTCATTTTTAACCGGTCATTGTGCATGTGTGAATTGTTATTATTTTTTTAATCCTACAATATTTATGCCCTGCTTTTCAATACTTACGACTAATGAGAAATATCTCAGCAGATCCTCATCACGTGGTAGTCAGTGTTCCCAAGATGAGGCAAAGCTCCTTGGAATCCCCCGGGGAAGATGCATGAGTCCACGTACATAGTTAAGAAAGTCCTGAAATGTTTATGATTATAATCAGATATAAAATTCTGTTTTAGACATAAGTGATGGGCAAGGGTGAAGAGAGTACAAGTACAGAGGCAAAGGAATCAACGCTTCTGGCAAAAACATCTACGGAGGCTAGTAAAATGCTCGAAGCAGCTCTGTTACAAATGGATGGAATTATATCAGGTAAAGTGAACAGACGTTAAAACAAGCTCTTGAAAGTGCAAGACTAATCGTAAAATATTCATTCTACTTTTGAATAGGAGCTTGTGCAGAAGGAGGAGCCGATGGAAACTCCGAGTGGAAGGATTCTGTGAAGGAGGCTACGAGAAATCTAGTGGCAGCTATACAAAATGCACCAAATCCACCACCACCACCAGATGCAAATACTGTAGAAATTCTCTTAGAATGGATACAACCTGTAAGTAACTAATAAAGCAATGACTCTAGTACTACTTTTCGTGTGTGCCCCTAATAAAGTTTCTCATATTCTGAAAGCGTATAAGAATGTCGGGTTGCCATGCTGCAGGGTGAATTCTTTATTAATAGAAAAAAAAAATAGGTAAGTAAACTACTCACTCACCGAAGCGTCAAAGCGCTCCCCAAGTGCATACGTGCTAACAGTAAGTCTACTACTGAAAAGACACGTGTTTCTTATACGAGAAAATACAAGAAAATACAGGTACCCTTGGAAAATCTAAAACAGCCTCAAACGTCTTATATACGTCAACACGCTACAGCCTGTCAACCCCTTCCGGAAACGGAGTAGCTGCATAACACGTGGGTCGTATCCGGTAGCGTTTCCGGTACGCACTTTCTACACAAGTGTTGACAATCAAATTGCCGATCACGTATCCATGTATCCGAACATGATGCAGTAACAGCAGACAGTGGTTGCTGTAGATAATTACTCATTGTCTCGTGCGTACAGGTTTAATGGATTGTAGTATAGACTTTGAATTCTCAAACGGGAAAATTGAAACACGATACTACGTAAGGAACCACTAAACTTAAACTTCTTACTTATTATATTACTAGTTCAATCGATGAACCGAGTGATAAAATAAATCTAAGATGAATGTCCTTTTCTCGATTACTGACTCTACTCTTACGATTACAAGGAATCAATTAGAACTTATATAACCGATAGAGCATTGTCCTTTGGAAGCTATAATTTTCTAACGGTTTACATACGTTTGCTTGAATTTCTTTTTTTATTTATTTTCTTGCTTCGTTACTTCCTCAGTCGATCTTTCCCTCTGGCCAGATGAAAGGGGCAGCAGCGCCCGTTGGCGATAAAGACCCAGAGGGAACACTGGCTCTATTTATAAAGCCGCCGTCTCGAAGGATTTCTTGATGTTTAATTTTAGTTTTCGAGATGAAGGCGCACGTAGCGCAACGCACGACTCACGGTATTGCTCTGATCACAAATGCAGTGAAGATCAACATTTATTATTTATTGGAGAGAATCTAGAGGCGCGAACCGAATCACGCTGACTCGATTGTGCTCCATAATTCATTTCGAAATTTGCGTAGAAAAAAAAAAAAGTAACAAATCTCTTGAATAATTACAGTGCAACCGTTTCTTTGAAAGATCTTTTATGTGTGTTATAAAAATACGCGAGTGAAGAAGTATCCCCGTCTACCGAGACTACATAATTAACGGAGATAGTTACCGTATCGTATGAAAAATGATATCGTTATAGAATACGAAGATTTATTGAGAAAAAAGAAGAATAATGGAAGACACCTGGAGCAATGGATCAACGATGGAACGTCAGGATCTGGATCCAATACTGGAGGAAGAGGATAAGAGTCAACCAAAAGGTTTCTAATTCTGTGAATCTTAATTAGAAAGTAATGAGGTTCGCTTGGACGTTTACCAAGGTTCCAAGATCAGAACGTGATACACTTGGCACAGCTTTCGAAATCCCGTCTCAGGAACATTGCCACGTCTGGACGTTTATCTTCGGCATGCCTGAACTAGAAACGAAACCTCCTTTTGGCTTTTAATGTTTCTATCATGGAGAAATAAACTACTGTACAGAAATAGAGCAGGCCATTAGCCATTAAGAGGATGATCTCAATATATAAGAAGTTACAAAACACACAAACAATACTGACGGGAAACATCTTGAAAGAAGACTAACGATCCTCCTGACTTTACAATTTAGATTCCCAGTCAGACTCTTCGGACGCCACGTCGACGCTTAAGAGATGGGACTGTCGTTGGACACCCTCGGAGGCATACGACTCTTCAGGAACATCATCTACGTCGGAACAGGGTGAAGAGTATGCTGAAGATTATCCCAGAGGAGTAGCCATAGATCTTCCTGGTCCTCCGAGTGATTCTCACAGTGCTTGCAGGTCCCAGGGTTGTCTCTGTCAGGTAGAACTCATAGATTAGTAAATGACAGTCAATTAAAATTCACCAAATCAACAATCCCAATTGCCTAGGCCTGTCTTCTTGGATACGCCAGGGTGATCGCTCTTCAAGGTAGCGTTCCTAACGTCTGTACAGCTGCTGCTAACGTTGCTCACCTTGCCTCTCTACCACCGTTGTATGCGACACCCTGCTCCAGTATTTCCAGCGAGTTGCCATATCGCTCGACGAAGGAGCCATCGCCTATGAGATACACCAGCAGCACTGGGTCTCACTGTCATTCTCAGAAGTTTCCAACAGCCCAGATGGCCAAGGAATGCAATCTACGTGCTGCAGGACTCAGAGCGACGAGCACTACGTCTTTACCCCCCAATCCTAGCCGCTGTGCTGGCTCACTGGACAGAAGGCGACGCAGGTTACGCAACAGGAGTGAACGGGATCAAAGAGCAAGATCACATAGTGATTTGATTTGCTGTGATCGCGAGAGAATACAGTATTGCTCTCATCAGCAGTTCCAGTACGCCAGTAATCCATATATGAACAGCTACAATAGTAACACAGAGGTACAGATGAGTGTAGAGAGAATTTTCAATAAAGCTATACGAATTCCTTTATGTCAAAATTAATATTTAACCTGACACCGCCATCTCTAGATTCTTTTTGATTTTAATCGAAATTAAAGAATATGTAGGATCTGATCTTCTTTCAGGAACGGCTTAGGAAGTTGGAGAATGAACGCGGAGCTTTACACATGGAGGTGTCCGTTCTATCGGAACAGGTCGATGCACAGTCAAGCAAGATCCACGAGTTGGAGAATCAACTACAGGAGAAGAAGGATTCATTGAGACAGATGGAGGAGACGTTACAGAAGGAAGTGCTTTCGAGGAGTGCTCTGGAGACGCAAAAACTCGAGTTACTGAGTTCCTTGTCAGAGATAAAATTGAGACAAGCCAGTTTGGAGCACGAGAACTTGGCTCTGCGTAGTAACAGTCCTCTGTCTAATGTAAGAGAGTCCTTAGATCGTACTCAGGATTTTGTTATTGAACGAACTTGTGGAATATGCTCTGTCTATGTTTCCCAGGGTGAACGATTTAGCAGGCATGCAGGACAATACAGCAGCTTACCAAGACCGCCTACGTCCTCGAAGAAGGGAGTCGTCTTTGGTAAGGTCCCGAATTTAACTCCAGGAAGTCAAACAACTGTACCATTGGCTATTAGAGGATCGTCTGCGAGGTGTCTGTCAGCGCCGATTCTAGGTTTAGATTGAATCCTATAAGCATGCTCGCCGTGTGTTTGCGAAGCTGCCACTTCCCCTAATCTCACCTTTTAAAAGATTCTAACGAAAGCCAAATGGTGACCTAGAAGAACATAAAAAGAATGAAATTGTGCTAACAATTCATAGGACGAAATTGCTAATGAGCATGAAGCTTTCTGCTCGTGAAAAAAATAGCCTTTACAGAAAACTATTATCCTCGTCGAAATATTGTCTTGACATTATTCCGTTATTCCATTATTCCAGCTGAAGAAGAGAAAATCGTTATCGGTGAAGCAGCTCCACAAGCAGAACCTACTCCTCCTTCAAAACCACTGGCTGAACTCTCAATGGAGGATGTAAGCGACTGGTTATCCCGCTTAGGTCTAGAATGCTATGCAGGTGAATTAAGACGCTGGGGTGCAACAGGAACAAAATTACTGGATACAACTCAAAATCAAATAGAGAAGGAACTGGACATAAAGAATGCTCTCCACAGAAAAAAGTTACTTTACGCAATCGAATGCGAGAGATGCAACGGAGTGGGTTTCCTGGGTTCGGAGAAGGTAGAGAAAATAAAAAATGTCTTTGATTATCCTATTTTCTCAGAGAGAAATCAAGCTTAACTATTATAACAGATGGATAGCGCTGCGGTTTTGCGCTGGCTTGACGACATAGGACTTCCTCAACACAAGGAAGCCTTTCACAGTGCCAAAGTCGACGGTCGTGTTCTTCATAGATTGACAACGGAGGATCTATTGAACCTCGGTGTCACAGCGCAGCTTCACGCGGCTAGTCTACGTCGTGGTATCCAAGTGCTACGCGATCTCAACTTCGATTTCGACAACTTGGAGCGACGATCTATCAATGGGAACGGTGCGGATGGTAGTAATGTTTCTCTGTGGACCAATCACCGTGTCATGGAATGGCTGCGCGTAGTCGATTTGGCCGAATACGCACCTAATATGAGAGGATCTGGTGTTCATGGTGGTCTCATGGTTTACGAAGGTCGTTTCACCTCTGAACTACTTGCCACTCTCCTTAGCATTCCTCCAGTGAAGACTCTACTTCGTCGGCATCTGACAACGCACTTCAATCAACTCCTTGGACGGGAGGTGGTTCAGCACAAACGAGAAATCGAGAGTACTCTCGGTTTCGTACCACTCACTCTTACAGCTAGACTAAAGGTAAGTCAAAATATACATAGACTGCTTCAAGATGAGGACAATACAATTTTATATTATGATCTTTATATCAGGTACCAAAGAAATCCCAATTTACGCTAAAACGTAAGAAAAGTAAGAATGAGGTGGATTATGGAAACCTGGTCTGTCCTCTGGAACCCTCGCCACCAGGTACTCCATCAACGCCCTTGTCAACTCCGGGCAGCCCTAACTTGAACTCACCCACTCTCTAACCAAACACAGATTCATTCGAGCGCAGCATCCAAACTAACTCTCGTAAGTCTAACTCTACTAATGACTGACACAGAAGGATAAACGGACTATATCTATTTCGACCTAACATAATGACAATAATTAAACGTAGCTTTTCTTTCTCATAAAATTCATTTGCTTAATCATCATCATCGTCTTCTTGTATAAATATGTCCATCAGTGTAATTTTCGATTTCAGAACAAATCTATGATTATTTTCAGATATAGATGAAGCTGGACACAAGAAAGTGATCGGCTGCATATAAGGGAAAGAACGACGAGCTCACTAATTAATAAAAATTGAATAAAAATCAAATTCTACGTGAAATTCAATCAAAGATAACAATAATAAAAAGGAGATACAAGAAGCTCGTATAATCAGTGAATAAAACACTGCCTAGGTGTGAACCAGCTAAGCGTTAAAAACATAAATCTAATTAATTAATAATAATACAAAAGTCTAAAAAGTGTGACGACATTAAGGCGAGTCCCGGCGAA
>JARPRG010000440.1:101494-113445 GCA_031001745.1 Hartigia nigra | reverse complement strand
AAAAACATAAATCTAATTAATTAATAATAATACAAAAGTCTAAAAAGTGTGACGACATTAAGGCGAGTCCCGGCGAATGAGAGAAAGGTCAGATATTTTTTTAATATTTCTTCTTGTAGAATATAAGGATAAAGAAAGAAAGAAAAGAAAAAAAAAAAAATGTAAACCGGGACACGACTCGCCGTAATTAATACACTTTACTAATAATTCAAAAGCTCATTGTGCGCGATAATAACGATATACCAGATCATTATCGATCAAGATCACAAATGAAAGCCTGTATTTTTAATACTAAAGTATTCTACATAACTGTTAGCCGCGGCAGGATATCATTGACAACTACTAGTCTCTACTTAAAAAATGCGGAGATGCCCTATTGACCTTTGGCCCTTAGACTCTAATTTCCGCGAGTTACTGCGAGTTTGACTGAAATAAAGCAATGCCGAGTAACTTGACGTTTCACTTACTAGATTAGAAGGTTCCTTTCGCACGTATAACAATCGCCATCACTCCATGTGTGTTTCATGATAAAATCCTGATCACTCTTTAGCATCGACTATCATAAATCTGTAGCTCAGGATCCTTTACCTGATGCTGGAGCCTGATAAACAGCAAGCGTCTGAAATTGTGAAGACAGTAGGAAACTGATCCTTGATAGATTTGTTACTGGACTTCGATCCTCTGCGTTGTCTGAAAGAATAAGAACAGTCGAAAGTATGAAAGTATGAGAATATACAAAATATTTACATTACGCAATGTTACCTGAGCATCAACGCCATATACGTTTCATTTAATATTATTGTAGATGCATTAGGTATATCATTGGGATGCAAGTGTTTAGAAACCTTCCGTATTCTGTCGATAGCTTCACCACAATTTTCTAATCCAATCTACAAAAGGAGTTTAGGGTAGGAAAAATATTAATATCATCATTGACTGATAATTCTGACGTACCTTGTTCGCTAGTCCAGTAAGTACTTTGGCGTCTTCCTGGGCGATAGTTTTCCTATATGAATAAGCAGCCAGCCATCCGTATCTCGTGGTGCGTCCAATAATTTTCCATCGCTCTCTAATAATTCTGTCGATCTGGTAAAGAAAAGTCTTTTTGAAAATCTCTAACGATATATAAAATCCTATCTTACCTCTTCAAGAAGATAATTGTCTTCGAAAAGATGACACGTTAGCATTGTCTGACATTCGGTTTTAATGGCTGCATCGGATTTTGGGTAGCCTTTTGGATTATTAAGAGCGTACGAATTCATTTTAACCGAACTGGTGGAGCACTGTTAATTCTATGATAAACAAGACCCATCTGCCTCGTCACTATCATCAGTACCAGTATCAATATCAATCTACATCAAACATACGCGATGCCACGCGAATCGATCGGTTGAACTCTCATGTATTTCCGGATACAGCGATAAAATTGTGTAACATGCGTTACCATTGACGAACAGAGACGTCAACCGGTAGAGCATCAGGCTCATTATCTCTTATCCGGATTAATCGATGATCAGATAATAATTATAATTGCAGAAGTGTTTGTTCATTTTCCAATGTTATCTCGATCAATAGGTAAACAAGTTGAATCCGTTTTCCGTTTTCCGTTTTCATAGTGAGTTTACAGCTATACCGGTTGGCCATGGATCTTTGTAATCTTTTTAAATGTTATGTTAGTATGGTTAAGTAATCTTCAATGCACTCACTACTTTTTAAATATTCTCCAAATCAAGGAATATACGAGTGAGTTACAGAGGAACAACTTAGAGAATGTAGAGCAGGATCATAGACTGAGTTACGCTCTTCGCTTTGGTCTTATTGCTAGTAGATACTTGATACCATATTCTTGCTTGATAGGATCCTATAGTTTCCATCTACCCTCGGGGTCGATACGCTCCCTTATTTACATGCAGTTCATTAATGTCGTTCTTGGACTTTGATAGATACGTGTGTACACTGGACTACCTTTGTGTATCCAGTAATTGACATTGCGGCAGTTTAGTACCCAGTCTTTGAATATGGAATGTTAAACGCTCATAGATAATTGATTAAATAATATGATGAATCATTGTCACAGAGAAGTTAGGATGCCACAGGTGGTTTTTCGCATCTCATGTCGCAGGCAGAGCTGAATCAAACAGCGTCGGAGGAGGCAATTCTGCAAGCAAGAGGATACAAGCTTATAAGGAAACTTGGCGAGGGTTCCTATGCCAAGGTTTCTATATCTATAATTGCTTAAATATCAGGATTATACCGTTATAAGATTCACTTTGGATCTCCAGGTTTATCTTGCCGAGTACAGACCAGATAATGATCCTGAACGCAATAATAGTCTAGCTTGTAAAGTTGTGGATACGTCTAAAGCTCCAAAAGACTTCGTTCGTAAATTTTTACCGCGTGAATTGGATATCCTAGTGAAACTAAATCATCCCCATGTTGTGCACGTACACAGTATATTCCAGAGACGAAACAAGTATTTTATATTCATGCGCTTCGCCGAGAATGGCGACCTCCTCGACTTCATTCTGAAGAACGGCGCTGTTGCTGAGAGTCAGGCGCGGGTCTGGCTTCGGCAACTCTCACTAGGTACAGGAAAAAGAGCGTAGGATCAATAGATATTTAAGAAAGGAGAGATCCTTATACCTTTTGGATACTTTCATCCATTCTTATTAGGACTTCAGTATCTGCATGAGATGGAAATAGCCCATAGAGATATGAAATGCGAGAATGTTTTACTCACCTCAAATTACAACGTTAAACTTGCGGATTTTGGATTTGCAAGATACGTCGTCGACGCAAGAGGTAAAAAAGTCCTGAGTGATACCTACTGTGGATCCTTATCATATGCTGCTCCAGAGATCCTCAAAGGATCTCCATATAATCCAAAGATTGCGGATATCTGGTCTCTCGGTGTAATATTGTATATAATACTTAATAAAGCCATGCCCTTTGATGATACCAATATCAAGAGGCTCTACGATCAGCAAACTAACAGGAGATGGAAATTTCGTGGGAAAGTAACAGATATACTGAGTGAGCAAGCTAAGAAATTAGTCAGCAATCTTTTGGAACCGGATACAGGCAAAAGATGGAGAATGGATCAAGTGATACACAGTGAGTGGATCGCAATGGATCCACGACTGATGATCCTTACACCTGCTGAACAGACGGCATTAAATGCAGCCATCGAAGATCGCAAGAAGAACGAAGACAAATTAGCTAGAACAATGGTTAATGATTCTTCAATGAAAAATAATCCTTTACAGATTCTCATCTGACTTAGATACCACCTTATTGGAATGAATGTTTTTTTTTTATAGAGACCTGCTAAGATTGAGGATAAGAAAAAATTGGAGACTGATAACAGCGAAGACAAGACTCGAGTCATAGAGGAAGTCACTGTTATTAAGGATGCTGTTAAGGTGCTGAATTCTCTGTAATTTGTAATATGCTTTTTAATTTGTATGTTAATATTTAGCCAGCAGGTTCCACGATCATTGGAACAGGCAATTACCTTCGAAATCTTGATGCTTCGGCATGAGTTTTACAGAGAGGAGTTTTATACCTTTCCAAAGCATAAAAAAAAAGAGAAGAGACAAATTTTAGCATACACAATTTATGTATCTCTGAACAAACTAATAAATTACTTTTATATACTTTATATATAATTACTGCATCGATCTTATTTATTTCCCACGTATCGCGATCGCAGTAACGTCGACGTATTTCCTTGCGTCAATTGCAGATAATAATTATTACCAAATGTGAATCCTTCTAATTTTCCATGTAAATCTCCTGAGAACACTTTACGCGGTCCTGCAATTCCTCCCAATCTCCATACTCCACTCGATAGACTTAATAACAATTCAGTAGTGGGTATAATATTCATCAGGAAGCTACTTGAACCTGGCAAAACGTATTCCTGATACCCTCCCCATGGTTCATAACGTAGGATCATTATCTCCAAAGAAAAGCGAATAGCCAGCCAAAGTGACTCCGAAGTCACTGCCACGGATACTTCGATAGCGCCAGGTATACTGAGTCCTGTAGAACAAATTTAATCACTCGAAAATTCTTGTATCGTATTAAGATCAAAGAAAAAGGATCGTACGAACCCAGTACAGGATAGAATTCTTTAACGGAAATATCAAGACGATAAATCCACAAGCTGTCTTGTACATCTGACGTAGCAAATACTGCATAAGGTACACCAGCCATTACTACTACTTCGTTCAGTAAAGTTCTTTGATCGTTTGGTACCAAGACTAAACCATACAGTTCTTCGTCGTTGCAGAGTAGAGAATCGTTCTTTCTTCTGCAACTTCCTAACCCTGAAATATCTATTGACTCGTTGGGCAATTTATCTGGAATTAGAGGCGTTGAATTTTCTTCCAGAAGTTCCAATTTGTGCCAGTAGTTTGCTCGGTCTGTCAAGAAATGTAAAAATTGCCAAATGTAAATGTTTTAATATTTAACAAATAATCAACTGTTATCTTACTTTTTAATGCAAGACTTATCCCTTCTGCGGTACTTGACAGTATTGACATTCTATGGGTTACAGGTTTCAGACCCGAGTATAATTTATTGTAACTCTTCAGTTCGACTCCTTCGTAAAAGCCATCTATGGTGACATTGCCCAGAACTTCTAAACCATTACGTAATGAGATACTTGTTTTAATTAGTTGTATATCTTTCTGTTTTTTCAATTGATACTCCATTAGATTTGTCAGATTAACATCATTTATAGGTCCATTTATGGTCAGAGCTGGTGCTCGCACGGTACCATGTATAGTATTTATACTAGGGATTCTCTGACTCGAGGATTTTAATAGCGCATTTTCGATTTTGCGACCCATTATAGTGCCAAATACTCTGTAAACAAAAGTATCATAAATAAAGTCAATATTTTTACTAAGCTTTAGTTCAATTACCTTAGATCCTGAAATTCTACCGTCTTGAAAGTCTTTCGACCATTCAGAATGACTAGTTCTTTCAAATTTTGTGTACGCAAAGTACTCTCCGTCCATTCCAAAAACTTCAGACCATTAATATTATTAGAAAATATATCATGTACTATTTTGTTTCCAATTATAAAATTTTCCTGCACATCAGATCTCACGACATCGGTCGACAGATTTAATCCATTTATTTTACCACGTAAATCAAAATTTCCTGCAATTTGATATTTTCATTATTAATTAAGCTACGTAGATAACTTTTTACGTTATCTGTGTTACCTAATATTTCTAAATTATCGAATCTTATGCTTCCAGTTATAATTTGCGAATTGTTCCTTCGTAGAGAATTTTTGTCAATGCCATCCAAAAATGTGTCCGGTGCCCACAGTATCGTTGAACTTGAACCGATAATATTCGGCATTTCGACATTTCTCATAGTAACTTGGACATTGATATCCTGAGACTTTGTTTTACTGAATATACGACTGGAAATATCCTTCCAGGATCCAAAAAGTGGAGTATTCAAAAATTCCTGTTGTATCAGAACTTTTCCTGGTTTCTCAAACGTTACGTTCTTGAATTCAATCCTTGACGCGGTCACGATTGTCGGTCTGGTCCTTAGCCAGACCTCTTTATATATGGTCCTCAGATTTTTCTCATTGACATTCTCAATCGTAGGTTCAGTTGGAAACGTTGCAGATCCTGCAGGCAATATTTCAATACGAATGATCCCCTTAAAACGTATAAGTAAAATAATAAACTTACCATACAGCAAATAATTAGTCAGCTTCTCCTCCGTTGGGAAACTGAAACTCAGAGGCAAGGATAATGCCCCTGTCTTCAATATGCTGTCCACAGTTTTGGTACCTAAATTATTCATTGACTGATAGTTTGAAGAAAAGTTTATTGGCCCACGATCAGCATATAACTTGTCGACTACGAGTCCACCCTCTGAAACAGACTTAAAGTTAAAAAAAAATCAATAGATACATTACAAATAAGTATCATCTATCGTCAAAGATAATTCCTCACCAAAGGTAACATTCGTCAAGGATATTATATCGTTCAATTGAACAGTATTTCTCATAAGATCAACAACATTTACTCCATTGATAGTTCCAACGTAGGTGTTCATTCTTGATACAACGTTCTTGACTTCTTGAGGTAACAGATTCTTAAATCCATAATCGGTAATAAGATTTTTTACCAGCAAATTCTTGGCTCTCACAGGTCCTTTGAGAATCCCTGGTTTAGCCCACTTACTAAGAAATTTCTGCAATTCTGCAATATACAATTAGTAGATAGCTAGACTACTGAAACTATTTAAATCGATAAAATCAAACAGTTACCACGAAGATCAACGTATTCCATAGAGGATACCACGGCGTTTGAGACTTTAACAGTGCCAAGAAAATTTTGGAAATTCAGAGAAGCGTCATTCAACGAAGTTACAGAATCTCTAATAGTCTTATCTAGTCTGGATGCTCCGTAAATATGTTTAGCATCTAATGATTTAGCATTGAGCTGATCTATCGTTACAGCCGAAGTTTCAATAGCGGCACTTGTTGCTTCTACGGTACACAATTTACCCTTTAATCTGAATAAAAGATACGAACAAAGATTATACACCATCAAGAATCTATTAACATCAATTACTTACATGGGCAATGCCAAATTATTGTACGTAGTCTCTGTTATAGAAACATTGAGTGGAGCATACTTAGTTCCTATAATATTAACAGTAGAATTCTGGTAACTAGTCATTACAAACGGTAATCCAGACAGTAAAGTCACGTTACTCCAAATCTAGATTTTTGACAGAATAATTAATAGCAACAAACAAAAAAAAATGACTGAGACACGTTCCCAACGAAAGACAGTACTCACGACATTGTTACTGGAGAGTAATAAATGTACAGGGACATCTTGGTCCAAGAGTACAGTATCCTTTACAATTTGAGATAAACTCTTTCCTTTGCTTCTCGTCAACTCTGATGCTTCTAAACGCTTTGTAATCTCTACTCGTTGTAGAGTGTAATCGCCTATGAGAGTCTTTGTACCAGGTTCACTGTGTATCCTAGGTTTCAGCTTACTAGCACCTTTTCCTTTTAATTGTCCTCTAATATCAATCAATGATGTAGTCCTTAATTTGGAAATGGTCATCGTACCGCTTACTGTTGTGGGATCCCCATTCAAAGGTAACAGGATACCGCCTTGAGTTAAATTCAAGTTCTTCACTTTGATAGAAGAAGCTTTAATGTCCTGATTTGTAGTCTGTGTTGCTATTCCTATTGGTATTAATGCTCCGATTGAATTAATATTGGCATACACATGTTCAGCAGTGATTTCCTGGTCACCAGTGACACGTAGTACATCCTCCTCGAGGAACGAAAACTGTATCCCATTTATTAATCCAGTTACAGTAGCTTCGCTAATATCCACAGCTGGAATGGGACACTGAAGCTTCTTCATAGATCCTACTCTAACAGTTTGGAATTCAATCTGTTCATAATCATTCTGTATCTTTCTTAGATTTTTCATATAATTAAATGTCTCTCCAGTAGCTACTCTTTCTGCTTTGCAGTGTGAATCGCACTTTATCCTTGCATTTTCTCCAGTTAGGGTGTTCAGCACAGTGTTATTTGTAGTCATAGAAACTGATAACAATTTTTCTTCGATATCCAGCTTAGACACAATCTCTTTGTATCGATGCGTGAGATCTAAAAACTGTTGTACATTGTTGTGTTTAATATTTTTGCAATGTAACTGCTCGATGTGCCCATTCAGTATTCGAATAGGACCTTTCAATTTAAGGTCTGGTCTCAGAATTCGCTGGGCCCTTACATTGGCCTCGTTACACCAAGCTTTTATATCCTCCCTTAGATTTTCCCAGGTATTTTGTTGCTTCCAAATAGGTTTGTGCAATTTCCAAAGACCATTTGTATAATGGATTGCCAGAAAAGGTTCACCATACAGAAATGTAGTACGTACCTCTTGTACTTGAGAGATTCTAACATCTAATTCAACGAATTTCCATCCATCGTACTGATACATTTTAATGTGATTCTGTTTCTGACTGATGATCAATGTTGTTTCGCGTGTAGTCAAAGAGAATATCCTGTTAGTAAGTTCAATTTCTTGAAACGGTACAAAACGATTCAGAGAGTATTTATATAGAACTGTCGATTTTTCATGGGCAAGTGCTAAATAATGTTCTTTCAAATGTTTCCCTTCGAACTGAAATACGGCAGTACTCTTGGTGGCTGGCAATCTCTGAGCAATAATAAATTTATTTGATCTCAACCGAAAGTTTAATATAAAAGTGTGCGATCCTGTCGCCACCAAATGCATGGAAGATCCCATTGTAAAAGGCATTAATATTTCTGCTCCAAAACGTAAAGTCTGTATTAGGTCAAAAGTCTCTCCAAGCCAACGATATATTAGTATATATTGACTGGACGCTACTCCCAAGTAAAGCTGATTCATTCCTCTCCATAGAGTTAAACAAGATATAGCAGGAGTATCAAAATCTTGTGCAAAATAGAATACAGTTCTTTCCATACTTTGCAAGAGCTTCAAGACTATTATGGTGTTATCCAATTTCTCTATTACTAAGACAGTATTGGATTCGATACTATCCACAGCAATGCTCTTGCCCCCTTGTAATGCGTAGGATGCAACGTGAATGAAAGAAACGCCCTAAAAAAAAATTAAATCATACTGTAAATATGTCATTAAGGAATTATAGGATCGTTATCAGTACTGTGAATGACTTGAAAAACTCACGTTTATAACGAACAACGATACTCCAGAGGAATCTAATGAAACAGCATAGAATTGTAGCTCCACGTTATTCTCTCTTGTAAAGAATGCCAGGTCCAGTATGGCTGATGAATTAAATATAGAATACTCTTTGAAACCACTACACTTCTCAATGCCAGCTGTAACAAGAGATACAATTTTTTTGAAAGACGCGCTTTGCGCAAGTCCCTTTTATAATTTCACCAAAGAGGGGATATACAGACACGTGGTGCAGTATATTATCTACTTCTTGTTTTCATAAGATATAGGCTCAATACGTTTCTGTCATTTTTATCTCTAGTTTATCAGAGACGTAACCCTGGCCCAGACTGTTTATAGTTTAACGTTTCTCTTCTTTGAAGTTATCAAGCTAAATATATTTCTAAAAGATATTGGAGTTTTTAATAATTTGTCAGTATCCTTTGCTGGCTACAGGTTTTTGGTCTTTTACTGTAGTGGACCATATATTATTTATGCAGATTGTTCGGTATCATGTCACTTTCTACAGAAATCAAAGAAAACTTAACGACTCAGGTGTTCGAGCTAGAAGCTCTGCAAGCGGTATATCCAAAAGAACTAGTGGTAGCTGATTATGGAGTTTTGGCTGATATTAATAATTATATTGCTGGGACCAATGCGGAGATACCACGACAATTGGAGTACTCCATTGCAATTTCTATACGCAAGGTAAGTTTTCTTTATTATATATTATTGTACTGAATATAATAATGGATCTATTAATTTCACATTATTTTTCAGGGAGTATTCGAGCTACAGGTGACTTTACCTGCTCGTTACCCAAATATATATCCGGAAGTATATGTTAGGAGCTCCTTGTTAGATAGAACTCAACAGATGAATTTAAATAAGTCATTGTCATTATTTATGAATTCTCAAGAGAAAGGTGAACCCTGTATATATGCCTTGATATCTTGGCTACAGGATAACATGGATAATTACTTGGAGCAATCAGAATTAAATAAAAAAACAAAGGGAGACCTTAAGGAAGCTGAAGTGCTGGGTAAACGTGTTTTTGGACGATATTGGATATACAGTCATCATATATACAGTAAATTTAAAAGAAGAGATATTGCGGATCTTGCCAAGGAAAATTCTCTATCTGGTTTTTCCTTGGCTGGTAAACCAGGAATAATCTGTATCGAAGGTGCTTTAGATGACTGCGAATACTGGTGGCAAAAGGTACCAGTTCTCGTTATAACTTTATCACGTACAATTAATTTGAAAATGTTCCAGTCATATAAGAGATTTTACTTTTTTTTGCAGATAAAAAGTATGAACTGGCACAAGATATTAGTGAAATTAATAGAACAGGAGAATTTAGATGATAGAAGTTTAGATAGCTTAAGAAAGTTTTCTGGATTTCAAGAAATATCATTTGCAACGTCGGAAAAGCACAACGATATGGGCCAGCTCTTAAAATATTTAACCGAGCACAATTCTCAACATGCGTTTAAAGAATTTTTTGGAATTGAGGGAAAGCCTACTCAATTTTAACTAATTATTAATATATATTGTGTCTATGTTTCTTATACCTGTTTTGTCAAATTATATATATTTTGTGTATAACCAGTAACGTTTATTATTTATTATATAATAAACATACCTTTTTCAGGATCAGCGAATCCACCGAGTTGTCTTCTGTATCTAGCAGGATCTGATTTTTTCAGCTCACTCGTGTAACTCGCGATTTCCGTATTGATTTCCTTTATTAAATCTGGACTGGGTGGAACTTTTTCTGTGAAATAATAAGGGGAATGTTAAGTCAAAGTTTCATCAGATGAATTATTAACTATCTTATTGGATATCTTACCATAATTTCTTTTTAAACTCTCAAAGAATTCTGTTGCCTGATGCAAACTCTCCTCCAGGACACTTGGTGTCGATATTACTTGTTTGTCGAGAAGACATATTAAAGAAATAAGTAACAAGTAAATTTTAAACATTTCTGCCTCTTAGGAATATCAATGACCAACTGAGTTCTTCCATTGTAACGAGTAAGTATGGATTACCGAGGAGAGCTGCGTCCTATAGTACAGTTCTGTTTACATTTCTTATATCAAAAATCAGTATAAGTAATGTACAGAATAGTTTGAACTTTATATACAAAATACTTTTATCAGACGAATTTATTTAAGATTTCTTATAGACTTATAAAGGAAAATATGATATTATCTGATAGTAGCATATCGTTGAAATTCATTGGTGAGAAACTGCCCCGGCATATGAGGAGCTGGTGGACCCAGAGCATCCTGAGCAGGGCTATGGACCTTGATTTGCCTCATATGGGTATCTCTTCCATTCTGGTGATTACTGATCACTGCTATTTGAATCATGAAGGTCCTGATAGGTCTATCGTTAATATCTTTAATAGGAATCACCACCCAGCCACTGGGTTCGCTAAGATCCATGAATTCTACCTCTTGGAGATCATTGAAATTTGTGCCGGCCCTGATGCTTATTCTGAAAGTTTGTTATGTTTGATCTCTGTTACGTCCTACCACCGAGTCCTTTTTGGTGGTACTGCTTACTTATTTGGTGTGTAGCTCTCGTCTAATTTATAATCAGTATAGATACAGATATCACGGATGGTGGTTTTTGTACGAAACTGAATATTCACAAGATGTGGAAGCTGGCCATCGGACTGCCAATAAGTTTCTGTAATATCGTCTCTAAGCTGATCTACTCCAAAACCAGGTTTACAACTTGACAGGCTCCAAATTGCTTGATTTCCAACTTCGCGTACTCTACCTGGTAGTTCTTCCTGTACAGGATCTATAATCTGAAATAAACAACAACTGCATACCTATATGAAGTTTAAATAAAGTAATTTATATAAATAAATGAATGTTCCTTGCCTCCACCACCAGTTTTGTTGCTCATATTGAGGTTATAAATAACTCAAACGATTCCTTGGAAATTCATCCCTTAGAAAAAAATCTTCTCTTACTGCTAGAATATTTGTTGCAAGCTGCTTCTCCTTAGAATCTATAAAATATTCAATAGTTTTTTTAAAGACAGTAATACTCGTATGTTGTCTACTGTCAGTTATTTGTAGAGGCCATGCTTTTGATTACTACAAAATTATGTAGGAATTACCTACGACCTACGACCTACGACCCTACGAGTCGAGGACACACTGTGTTTTGAATAGTCGTTACTATGGCAAAATTG
>JARPRG010000440.1:75144-85502 GCA_031001745.1 Hartigia nigra | reverse complement strand
GTCAGGAGAGTCAGGAGAGTCAGCAGAGCTGCCAAACGGAGCATCAAACGATTAAAGAGACTGGTGAGTTTAATACTTCAGTCGATTAGAAAGAAAGGAATTGTTGGTTCTTAACTTTATTTTCCTTCTTTTTTTTTTAGATTTTTTAAATCCAGTTTCAAAGGAGGTCGTCGCCGAGGAGTGTGGTCTTATAGGCGAGGGATATCTAGTCACGGATCTTAATCCTACAGCCTTGGGTCTTAACATGGTCGAACCGGAAATCATTTCGCCGGAGAATCTCTTTGGAGAGGAACTGAGCTTTCAGTTTTACGAATTGACGTCGCCCTCGCAACTCCAGTCCGCCTGACACACGGAGAAGAGTAAGATTCGACTGATCTTTATAGACGACTCAAAGTTTCAGAACGTTCAGATAGTCGATGATAACGTGCCAGATAACACGGGAGGAGCCAAGGAGGTCGAGAATGTTCTGACGTGCAGTGGAAATGGCAAAGTCATTAGCGAATTGACATCGCGTAGAAAAGAGTTATCGATTAACGATAATAAGAAAAATGATAACGAGAATACGGTCGATTGTAGTAAAATTCATAGCTGATCGTCTTTACGATGACAGAACTTTTTCTTCTAATTTTATTTTTGATTTCTTTTTTTTTTCCCTTAACCATTCTGGCCCGTCCTAGAGAAATAACAAGAGGATCACTTAATTCCGTATTAGGTATTACGGCTAGTTTAAAAAATATTTAAAGCTCTACTTCGATACCGTTTCTGGATTGGATGCATGTAACGAGAATAATGGCTGGATGTGTCTCAGAAGCATCATTTATTACTAATTATTACTATCATTTCTCCTAGTCCTTACAAACTGTGTGTAATGTTTTTTGTATTAGCAAAGGAAATATAATATAATATTTACAATTTCCCAGATGATTCCGGTATTCTGTTTCTTTTTATAGCTTGACGATTATTATCTGTGTATTTATATTTATATGCATGACTCTTTTTTACAGCAGGCTATTGGATAAATAAAAGAAGGTCTCTTTAAAGACTCTATTTAATAAAAAGGTTTTGTACAGCTTTTGCAGTATCCTCACGATATTTTATTTAAAAACTAGTTACCATTATTCTGCAGGTTTGGAAGGAGTTTCCGAAGGTGTCATAGATTCTGGAATTTCCTTTTGAGCAGCATTAGGTTCTTGAATACTGCCAGCCATGAGTTTGGCCATATATTTCTCCGCTCGTTCCTTCTTTTTCATGTCCTTTTGTCTTTTCTTATCTTCCTTCTCCTTCTTTTCTAACATCTCCTTGAACCTTACGTCTCGTGGGTCTATCTTGAATCCAAAGTGCCTGCGTACCTCTTCGATTACACGCTCCTTACGTTCTTTGGCTGCAATAGTGTCGGCCTCTTTTTTTGCTAACTTCTTTTTCAGCTCAGTTTTCCAGTCGTTCAACTTTAACAATTTCTTAGCGATATTTTCCTCCCTGAAGAAACAAGCATATTCTATAGTACCTAAGATACAGCATAAGAGCAAGATAATTACCTAAGCTTTATAGCTTCATTTTCTTCCTTATGTTTCATAGCAATCTTTTCCCACATTTCTTGAATAGTTTCTGGATACGCAACTTTTTCATATTCTTTCAAGACGTGCAGTTCCTCCGGTGTTGGCCATGCTACTCCTGCCGTGGTGTCTATATTCTCCAAACCGTACCTACCAAGCATTCTTCGCTTGTATTTCAATGTATCGTGATACCAATCTGCATTCTCATAGGAAGGAGGTTTATTAAAAAGCATATTTCTATGTCCAGGATGAAGACGTGACTTATTCCTCTTCCTCTCAAGTTCTTCGTCCGCTTTCTCAACTTCATCATAAATAGGTCTTTCGTCCAAAGAGGTTAAGTCAATAACCTGACCATCAGCTTCATTAGCAGCCGTGGCAAAGAATCTTGTGGTCAAGGTACTCCGTACACGTAATCTAACGTTACCACTTCTATAAAACAGCGCTCGTAAATTCATGTTTTAATTCTATAATTCTTATAGAAATATTAATACAATTAGCTAAGAAATAATGGCAATGCCCGACACTTCTATGGACACGGCTATACGGCTATACCCAGCTATTCCTGATGTAGCTATATAAGGTTAGGATGATTAAATTCTATCTCCAAGGAAACAATTAAAAAAACATTTATTTCTTTCGTTTTTTCGGCCTGTAACATTCATCAAAGATCTTTTGGCAGGATTTTCAAAATTATTCTGTTTTTCATTGTGTAAAGTATCGCTAAGTTAATCCTAGAAATAGAGAAAATACTATTCGTATATTTGAATTCCTTCAAATGCTTGTGATTCGTTCTTCTCCCAACAGTCGAGCTAACGTACGGACAAAAAAAGAGAGGAAGATACAGTTAAAGTAAATAACGTTATTCTCAGTCAAGTTGCTTATAAACCATACGGTAAGTCAGTCGTTTAATGATTCTAGTCGTGTAATGACACTGCGTATAATTCTAGCGTAATTTTGGCTTTAATATTCAACGAACTTTGGTTAAAAATTTAAATTTTATTTTTACTACATTGTCTAAACTGTCGAACGAAGCAAACGAGAAATTGAATGCTCTCCAGGATGATCATCGTTAAGTTTCTATATTTTATTGAACAATTAAACGATAATTCTTGCACGAAGTAGTATTGATCAGATGTATAACGTTCTCTTATTAATGTAAAATATATAATGAACATTTGTACAATGAAATATCATGGAAAATCTCGACTTTTCCGTGTACCATTGTTGGTTATTCCAAATTCATAGGAAGCGTGAAGATGATCTTTATAAGCTACAGCTTCAGGCAACTACGAGTAGGTCGAGAGTTCCTTTCGTACTCGAAAACCGGTGCTTGCCGTCAATTTCCTCGTGAAAAATCACGACTCTGATGTTGCAGAATTTATCTACGAAGAGACATTTAACGCGTAAAAAGTGGTGAGACCAAGAGCAAGAGTGTAACAGCTGGAAATGGGTAAAGCCAAGAAAGGAAAGCGATCCGGAAAGGATGAGGAAATGTGAGTTTATTTTCAGACATATTGGAGTACTTTCACGCCTCGAAGGATTTACTCCGTTTCATTATGAATTTTCTTTATTTCTTTCGCTTATAAAACCTGTGTGTCGGTATGAGATACGTCAACCTGTAGTAGCCATAAAGTTGCTTTTGCGCGAGCCAGACATTTTTTTTAAGGATGATGCAATCTTCGCCATCTGGCATCCCTAGGTTATGATAGAGAATCCTAGCACCTTTGAATATATGTATTTAATATTTCAGGGATAGTGATGTCGAGGTAGAGGATCAGACTGTGGAGGAGCCTGTTAAGCCTAAGAGTAAGACGAAGGACAAGAAGAAGAAAAAGGCTGAGGAATTAGATGTTGTTACGAACGATGTGGAGCAACTTAACCTGGATGCCGATGAACCTGTCAAGCCCAAGGCTAAGACAAAAGATAAGAAGAAAAAGAAGGTCGATGATTTAGACGATATGGGAGATGACTTTGATGAATTTAATTTGGACAATCCAAAAATTTCTAAAGCTGCGAAGGGAAAACCTAGTAATAAGAAACGTATGTTATTAGATTTCTTTTTCGTTGATAGCACATTGTATGATTTTAGATTAGAAATTAATTTTAATGTGTATTATTTACAGCAAAGGCTAGTTTCGCCCTATTACAGGTTGAGGATGACGACGATGACGATGACGATGACGATGACGAAGAACAGCCTCCTGAGAGTAACGATGAGTCTGAAAAAGCTGAGAGTGTTGAAAGGACCAAACCACAGCAGAAGAAGGCTCAGGAACCTCAAGGCAAAAAGGGAAAGAAAGGTAGGACAACGTTGCAGCTACCGTGTACTACATTAGTAGACGCAACGGAGCAAAGAGATTTATATACTATATGTTAACAGGTAGGAAAAAGCGGAACGACAGTGACGAGGATATAGAAAAGGTGTTAGCTGAATTAGAAATGGAGTATTCTGGTCAAAAGAGAGAAGCCAAGGAGGAACCGGGCGAAGCATTAAAACCTGCAGAGGAAGAAGGAGAAAAGAAAAAGAAAAAGAAGGGCAAGGATAAGGAAAAGGAGAAGGTCGAACCAAAGGAAGATGACGAGAACGAAGCAGAGCAAGAAGGTAGCACCGTAAAAACAGCAGCACAAAAGAAGAAAGAAAAGAAGGAACGCGAGAAGCAAAAGAAATTAGCTCAAAAGAAAGCGGTGAGTTTAAACGACTAAAATCTATATCCAGTTTTCTTATCAGCTCGTTTCTTATTAGGAGGCTGCCAAGATTGATAAACAAGGTGAACCATCCGAAGAACCACCAGCACAGAAACCTCTAGAGAAACCAGCAGAACCCGTAGAATCAGCAGACAAAGCAGAAAATGGTGAACTCGATGCTGAAGACGGCGAAGGCAAGGAAGACAAGAAGAAGAAGAAAAAAGGCGCTAAGGAGGATGTTAAAGAAAAAGGAAAAGGACCAGGAAAGAAGACAATAGCTGCGATGCAAGAGGCTTTAAAAAAACTCAAGGAGGATGAAGAGCGTTTGAAGCGCGAAGAAGAAGAACGTATCCGGCAAGAGGAACTTCGTGAGAAAGCGCGACTGGAGCAACTTCAACTGGAACAGGAAAGGAAGGAAAAGAAGAAGCTGAAAGAGAAGCAGAGAAAGGAGAGATTGAAAGCAGAAGGAAAACTTTTGACCACGAAACAGAAACAAGATCGTGCAAGGGCGCAGGCGATGATCGACGCCCTTAAAGCTCAGGGAATGGATCTTCCAGACGTAGGTGAGAAGAAGCCACGTCCAGGAACACGAGTTAGACCCAATAAGGTGAAACAGCAAACCAGCACAGAGGGAAAGGATGAGAAGAAATCGGAGGGAGACTCGAAGCAAGGTGACCAAGTGCACGTGGAGATCGTCAATCAGCAATCGAAGGAAGAGGAAAGGAAGAAGGAAGAGGAGGTCAAGGATTCCTGGGACGCGGAGTCCAGTGATGAGGAACCCGAGGAAGACAAGTCCGACGAGGCTTCCAAGGAATCTTCTGAACCAGCCAAGAACAGAACGCAAGAGAACGCACCTGCTAAGGAGGAATCCTCGGAAAGTGAATCAGAGACTGAGAGTGGAAGCGAATCCGAGAGCGAAGCAGAAAGCGACGAGGACGAGAGCAGCGTCGAGGATAAAATGACTGATGCTGAACGCAAAAAGGAACGTGCTCGAATTAGGATACAAAATAGAAGAATAGAGGCAGAAAAAAAGAAATCTCTGGAAAACCTTCGCGCGGCTGTCGTCTGCGTCCTTGGACACGTAGATACTGGGAAGACGAAGATCTTGGACAAACTCAGAAGGACTAACGTCCAGGATGGCGAAGCTGGTGGAATTACGCAACAGATTGGTGCCACGAATGTACCCATTGAGGCCATTCACGAGTCTACGAGGCACGTAAAAGGAGTAAGTATTTACTACCGAAATTTGTCTAATGACTTTATCACTTTTCAAAGCAAGGCCAATATTTTGAGCTTTCTTTTATAGTTTGCTGATAAAAAACTGAAGCTCCCCGGGCTCCTGATTATCGATACACCTGGCCACGAGTCCTTCAGCAATCTTAGGAACAGAGGATCATCCCTCTGCGACATAGCCGTACTCGTAGTAGACATAATGCACGGTCTGGAACCTCAAACCATCGAGAGTATAAATTTATTAAAAACTAAGAAGTGTCCATTCGTGGTCGCTCTGAACAAGATCGACAGGCTCTACGACTGGCAGACAATGAACCGTAAGGACGTCCAGGACATAGTGAAAAACCAGGCAATAAATACTCAGAGGGAATTCGAGAGACGCGCCAAGGAAGTTATCGTGCAATTCGCGGAGCAGAGTCTGAACGCTGCTCTCTTCTACGAGAACCCAGATCCTAGGAATTACGTGTCTCTAGTACCAACCAGTGCGATCACGGGTGAGGGTATGGGAAACCTTCTTGCCCTGATCGTAGACGCCTGTCAAGGTCCACTGGCCAAGAGACTTATGTACAGCGAGGAACTCCAGGCGACGGTGCTGGAAGTTAAAGCCTTAGCTGGTCTGGGTACAACGATAGACTGTATTCTAGTCAACGGCACACTGAGAGAAGGTGACACGATGATCGTCGCCGGTACCGACGGTCCCATAGTAACCCAGATTCGTTCCTTACTCATGCCTCAACCTCTCAAGGAATTACGGGTGAAGGTAGGTGTCCAAACACCTGTCAACCTATAAATACAAATAAAATCCCCAGCTGAATATCTCGAATAATCACTTGTATGATTTATTCCACAGAGTGCCTACATCGAGCACAGAGAAGTAAAGGCCGCTCAGGGCGTAAAGATAGCAGCAAAGGACCTGGAGAAGGCCATCGCGGGACTGAATCTTCTGGTGGCACAAAAACCAGACGAAGTGGAGTTGCTGAAGGAGGAAATAGCTCGTGAACTTACGAGCACCCTGGGCAATATAAAGTTAACTGAACGCGGTGTCTTCGTACAAGCGTCGACTCTGGGTGCCCTGGAGGCTTTACTCGACTTCCTCAGGAGCAGCAAGATTCCGGTGAGTCTTTTCTTTTTCATATTTCCTCTCTCTCTCTCTCTCTCTCTCTCTCTCTCTCTCTCTCTCTCTCTCTCTCTGTTTATCATAATTCCAAGCGATATTACTTTGGTGCACGCCATGGCACTCCGCGCTATAGAATCGAGGTACTCGCTGTCGAGAGTATATGGACATGGAGCGAGCAGCAATGAACCACTTCCTTCTTAACAGTTTAGCAGGATACGGCTCATTGCTCGCGCACAGTGCTTGTGGTCGTGATCCACTCTGTTATCAGCCGAGCTGTTCGCCTCTTTGCCACGATTTCTTTTTTCTCTTCCTTCCTCTAATCGCATCGTCCTTACCTCACTGGTTATCCATTGATATTTAAAGCCTGAGAATGAATAACGAACACCCCAGGATATATCCTATAGCCAGTGAAGTAGTGAAGATATTTTATACCGTAAGACATCTAAAAAGTAGTTTTTCTTTTTCAATGCTGAATTACTGTATGAAAAGATCAGTGCTCGAGGATAGTTGCCCGAGCGAGGAAGAGAGAGAAGGAGAGAGGATGCTAAAATATATCCAGGGTCCTTGTTTAATTGGATGGATGATGAATGAAGGGATGGAGAATTGGAGAATTGGAGAATTGGAAGATCGGCCGATCACGAAGCACCGTTTTAAGATCGTTGCGATTAATAACTGGTTGCCTTATCAAAGCAAGCCGCTCTCTCATGAGCTATCATTCTTTTATTGCGAGTCTTCTTTACCTCACTATGTATATCTCTTTTAGTTATCTCTTCAGTATCCTTGGAGAGTTCGTCTGTGTATATACCTGGTGGGTCTTCCTCTTGGGAAAGCATGTACCTGTATTCCCTCTGTGTATATTATTGACCACGGGGTAGTACAGTATTGCTTGTCCAACTTGGACTTGGAAGAGGGCAGAGAGTATCCGGTAGAGTTATAGCCCGGTCCTGACCTAGGATAAGATAGCGACTCAAGCAAGAAGTATCGTACTGAGTCTAAGAGAAAGGAAGTAAGAGGAATGGACAATTGGAGAGAGAGAGAGAGAGAGAGAGAGAGAGAGAGAGAGTCGTAAAGGGAGAATCTCCCACTATGGTCTTTTTCCCATGCTGCACGAGGGGGACCTTGGTCGACGGAAGAGAGGGCCCCGACAATTAGCGGCTCGTTAATGTGATTAATCGTAGCCATAGTGAGCCGACAAAGGGAACATCTTGTACATACATATAGCAGATAGATGTATGCACAAGGCTATCCAGTTGAAGTGTAACAGGCAGATTTGATAATTGATCATTGAAATTTTTGAGCTATTGAGAATATGTCGATATATTAAGCCAATAAGGAGTTTCAATGCTTAAAACTTGATTTCGTCGTGGTAGACAATTTTCGAAGGGTATCACTCACGATTCGCTATTTCACTACGTCTTTCCTTCTTCTACACACGTAAACGCTCATAAGTCCGTCTCTCTCGCACTCGCAGCAGGTATAGAAAAATCCAAAATCTTGAACAATCAGGCTCTTTATTTTCATCAAAATTATTTCGACATCGATCGCTAGATTCATTCATATACTTCGCTCTCTCTTCGCGTTCTTCCAATGAAAAACAGTTACGTCACGCTTTATTGTCAAATTTTACAAAATACCCATTAAATCTGTCAAGTCCATTTGGAATGCATCGTATCTACGTAGGGACTATATTAAATCTCTGTAAATACGTCCAATATCTATGGCACGTTCGAAATGGTCGAGAATTTTCGGATCAGCATTTCGACTCTGCGCTCTCCGTCCGTTCTTCGTGCTGCGCCCATAAAGAGAGAGAGAGAGAGAGAGAGTGGGAGTGCAGCATCCAGCGACGAGAGCCTTATCCCAGGAGCGGAAGTGAAGAGATAGGAGCAGCGCCATCAAAGAACCAGAACCCGAAAGAGATCACTCTATAATGGAATCATCTCCAGAATCATTCGGTCGGAGACTCTCGGTCAGGAAATCGTTGGGCAAGGTGCATCCGCTCGTTAGTTTGATTTACGAAGAGGCTGCAATCGGCTTGGTGTAACCCTTGAAGAGTCTCAGGTTATATCCTGTGTAAATCCTTAGTGGTTCTTACGTTACTCTAGGTGGTATCGGCCTGAGTAGAACCCATGCTGAAGATCCTATCGTTATTTATGCCCGATTTCCTGCCGTGCTTCAACATCCGCCTGGTTCCTCCTCTTCTCGTTCACTCATTCACTCGCTATTCCCTTCGCTTTTTGCCCCTGGCATTCTTTCATCACTCTCTCTCTCTCTCTCTCTCTATTCAACTTGTTCCGTACCAGTCTTGTTCCTCGGGCGACGAAGAGGAATCAGCTACTGGTCCACATGTTGAATCGGCTCTTCGCTCGATCTTATTTTTCGTGACCCCTGACCTCACACTTGGTACGTCCTGTCGTATAGGACACGCTCTTTGCTCGGGGACTCTCTGGCATGTATTTCCGTCTACCAGTCATACTGCGTCTTCTCCATGTCGCGAGCAAACACGCTGTCCGTAAAATATTCCGCGGGTAAACATATTTTTCTATGCGTAACATCAGCACGTTCAGTGTCTTTACCCAGAACCAGTCCAGCTGTCCAATCATGCTTGTTATTACTTGACTAGTCGCTAAACTAGACTTTGTTATTGTCGTCTATTAGAATCCGTTAGATTACAAGGCTTACAAAGAGCTCTCTCATTAGCATCCCGATCGAATGGCGAAGTTATTTTAAGGATCTAGAAGGGCATCCTGGGACACGGTGGATACGTTATATTCATGTACTCGATGGGTATATGGGTAACGTTATAGGAAAAATCGATGCCGCGTAAAACGGCCTTAAGGCCGTCCTTGCTCAGGTTATGAATGGGCTCCCCCACCATATCTCGTCCACCGGTATCACGTGGCTCCCTGACGTCACTCGGCTTCACGCACATTCTTCTGAAACAAGTGTGAGTCTCTTTCTCTGCTATGTCTGTCCCTCCTCTCTCACGCACACTCTCTATCCTTCTCTAAGGTTACATATATGCTTGTATAATATACATCTCCTTTCGCTCAGGGTATGTATGTACGCGCCCTCGGAAGCTCACTCACGCATTATGGGTGTAATGCATATAGGCAACCATCGTACAGAGCCAATGGCTATCTACTTGCTCGCATGTTCGGACAGTAGCCTCTTAAAAAGTACATATGTATCCCCGCACAGGAAACTGCCCACGCCCAAGGCACGAAGGTGTGGGTGGACGTACGTAAGAACGCAATTGATTGACAGAGAGAGAGAGAGAGAGAGAGAGAGAGAAGGATTGATAAGAAGATACGACAGTGAATACTATACATTGATAGTATAAGAGGAACCAGTTTTTTGTTTGTTTTCCTTTTAATGGTCATTGTCAATAAATAGGTTCATTGATTGGGTTTGGGATAAGGAACTTGTGCGTAGCGAATAAGCACTATAAAAGTAATGGAAGTAGAAGAGTCTGCTCATAAAACGGCAATCGTTCAGGATACGAGGGTGTCTTGCGAAATGTCTTTTTTAATGCTCCTGTCACTCTTTCGATTTCTTTCTTTCTCTCGGATTATTCTGCTCCTTGTATTTACGCGTTCATTGATAGCTACGTAAAGACTCGTTCACAAGAACCACTGTCCGAGCATGCGTGACGCTGTGTTCCTCTGTGGATGATGGTACACCGCGTGGCTTTTATCGTGGTTTCATTGGCTACGCTTTTCGGCTGGAATACCAAAAAAGGTCGTTCAAGGCTTCTCTCTCTCTCTCTCTCT
>JARPRG010000440.1:22248-34552 GCA_031001745.1 Hartigia nigra | reverse complement strand
AAAAAAAACTCATCCTCGGGATGACTAGTACCAGAGTTTCCTGGTGATAGCTGTTAACTTTAGTAGTCCAGAAAGAAAAGGATTAGTCAGAGTATAACAATGAGGTCGGAATGGACTTATCTCGAATGGTACTTCCGGCGAGCGTGATGACGCATCCTGAGGGATGTACCGGGAAGTAAAGACTTTGGGGGAGGGACGTCAGGTGTTTTAAACGTGGGATCGAATTTTTTGAGGCTCGAACGTGTAACCCAATACCTTCTGAAGACCTTGAGCGTCTTCCCACACGCGGGGTAGAAGGGGCTGCCCTCTTATATGCTAATTATAGTTATACGTGTCGCCTTATTAGTACAACTGGTCACTCTTTAAATAGCCGTATTACGCCGTTTAAGCGTATAAAACGGGCGCGCGTCCACACGGGTTCTTGCTAATCAGGATGGAGCCCTACGCGCTCATTTCCACAGAGATTGAGGAAACATTTTTCACGCGATCAAAGAGACACTTCTCTCGTCTTTGTATTCCGCGTACTAGTCGTTCCTCGTGCGTCTCTTCTTTTTCAATGGCTGGAATACAATGTATTTTTTACCGTTTCCCTTTTTCTCTTTCTTTTTATTTCTTATAAATATATATATCGTACATGTCCACTGCTGGCAGTGCTTGTCTTCGTTAATAACTCATGTACTTATACGAATTATGCGAACATCCTCGCGCTACGAATTACGCCCAATTGTCCAACGGATCGCTGGTCTTCCTTTGAATTATAGTTTTATATGTATCTGGCTGCGCTTGGCTTGAAAACGGCTTTGCCGTCCTATTGACAGTTCCAGTGAAACTGACAACGAGCCACGTGTCACTGGGGCCATTTTAATTCGTGCCATGGCTGCGATTTCAATTCCGTACTCCGCGTTAGGCAATTTAATTTTAATAAAGTAGAGCGAGTCGTACATCTGGATCAGAAGGATACTTCCTGTTGTGTAAGACTAGGTGTACAATGAATGGATTCAAGTGTCCCCAATTTAACCTTAAAATCCAGAGTACCGAGGAGATTCATAGAGACCCAGAAAGATAGTACGAGAATAAGAAGAGCGTAAAGGAACCTCCTCCTTCTCCTGTCTCCTGCATAAAACCCAGAGCGAAAGATGAGGACGGCCATTTATTTCCGATGAGGATGAAAGAGGATGTAGTCGACGGACTTTTACGAAGCGGACCGAGGACCCCCGATGTGTGGGAGCTCGTAGACCCGTAAGACAGTACCGTCTCTTCGTGAGCCTAGAATAATCGCTGAAAATCTTGTAGAAATTATCAAAGATAGATAAAGGAGCCATTATGTCGAATAATTTCATGGTACCCTATCCCCCAGATAATCCAGCGACTCCTGAGCATCCCAAAGGATCAGCTCGAGATGCAAGGTGATTACCAAGGAGCGGGGGTGCCTGCGTCAATGGATCCGCTACTGGTCGCACAATACGAGCATGAATGAAGTATCACGTCTGGCTGTGGGTCCCGGAGTACAGTGCGGCGAAGGGAGATCGCGTGGCGAGCGCAGTGAGGAGAGCATGCCAGCCACTCAACAGAGTGAGAACAGGGAAGCATTGGTGGGGATGGCGCATGCGCAGAGTGGCCCACCCACGGAAAGGAGCGAGCAGCGACTCTTCGGTGAGCGCAGCCGGCCTCGGAACGCTCAGAATCGAGTGGGACCCGCCGCGAGTAAGACAGTGTATAAGAGCGAAGGAGCCGTGCGCGCCACTACGAGAGTTATGTCAGGAACTCGGCCTTACCCCAGGATATACCGGTGTCAAAGTATCCGCGGTGTTTCCTCCTAGAATTTTATAATAAACGTGGTGGTGTCCGTCCTCGGGAGCTGGGAAGTGTCTAGCCGTCTAGCCGTCCCGCCGCCACTACTGGCAGAGACTAGTAACGCTGGTCGTTCTTGATACGCAGAGAGGCACATAAGTATCCCTCTGCTTTCTTGCTGCTACTGCAGATGCTACTTCTTGCTACTGGTAGATTAATAACTAGCAGGCTGGGCTAGTTTCATGACGTCCGTCCGAGAGTGGACAGTGAGTGATACCTATCGAGAAGTGATTTTTCTGTACCAGAGAGGAAGTCGAAGGGCACGTTGTAACGTCGACGGTACTGGAAATACCAAGGAGAGAGTAGACAAGAGTCGTGTCTCGAGTGTCTCGAGTATCGAGAGTAGTACAGTGAGTGGTTCGGCCGGTGGCCCGTAGTCGAACGGATCCACGCCTGGCCTCGCTTGTGCACGGGCTGCGCCGACATGGCCGCCGAGGCCAGCTGAACTTTTCTCTCTCTTTCTCTCTCTCTCTCTTTCTCCCTCCCCCCCCCCCTTCTTTCTTCATCTACTCTCTCTCTCTCTCTCTCTCTCCTTTATTCCTTTCTTTCTTACTCTCTGAGAGAGGAGCCGCTTCACTTCGGTCGCTACAACACCGCTGTCCCAGTGGCTACGCGAAGAGTGCTCGATAAAGGCACCCCCGCGCTCTACGACAACACCACACCAGGATCCGAGCATCTACGAGGACAAGAGACTCCACGATCAGTTTGATCACAAGGCAATGAAACGTCATCCGGAGTCGTAAGACATGCACGGAGGATACCGGATGCCGCATTGGCAATCCTTCTCCTCGCATGAGAATCTTCATGTTCTGTAGGACACGCAGAGGTTCCAGGAGCAACAGGATACTCGGCCGCTCATCCAGGAATCCTGAACCCATGAGAGGATACCGCGAGTCCTGCGAGGATCGCTTCAAAGATCGTTGGAAGCATCAGGCGTAAATGAGTGCCAAGAGCGATAAGACGATGACGCTCGTTAAATAGTACGGAGGAAAACAGAAGAATCGAGAGCGATCGTCGTAGACCTGGATAATTGTTAGTTAAAGTCCAGAGAGCAACGCGGTGACATCTAGGATCTCGTGCAAAAGGATAAAAGTCGTATATGCACCTGGGGAATAGTGCGTGTAATGCTGTTCGCTCTCGCGAAGGTGCCTAGTACCTCCACTTCCACCTCTTCCTCGTGGTTGTCGTCGTCGTCGTCGTCGTCGTCGAGAAGTAGAAGGAGGTAGTTGTGCGCGCGTGATACGAATACACCAAGTACACGAATGGTGCGTGAGTGCGAGAGAGTGGGAGGTTACGGTGCTGCCAGCCGATAGAGAAGGACGCAGCGAGGCTATTTCCGTGGTCGTAGGGGCCGCCCGTATAAAATAAGCAGTGAATGAAGGAGCCTGTTTACTGGCGGCCGGCCTACGCGATCCAGCCCTGCCGCCACAGCCGACGCCGACGCCGACGCCGACGACGACGACGACGACGACGTACCCCGACCCTATCGCCTCTGCTGCTGCCTCTCCCTCTGTGCCTGTCGCCGCTGCATCCCTCATCCGCGCCCTTACCCACGTCCTTTGCCTCCCTCGACACATTATATCCCCTCCACGGAGGTGTTACAAAAACACTGAATACCTAACTTTCGATAGTCACTGGCTCAGTCGGCCGACTGTCGCTCATTGAGTATCAACATACGCGACGGTATTTTTTTATAGAGCAATTAATAAAAGCAGTGCGTGCGTTATGTCCAATTGACAAAGAGGATACTGATAATATTAATTACACCGGGGATTGTCATTGGATAATTAATTAATCGATCGATCCCACCGGAAATACGGAGTGTTCTCCGAAGATCCTCCTGAACTAAGGGTGGGAAGTATTCATCCGGATTATTTACTCGCGAAGAAGCAGAGATTAGGCGGCAGAACCCGAGGAACTATCGAAGCAAGAGGAATCGCGTGGTGGTGGAGTGAGGACATTCGGTGTGGAAGGTGGATTAAAAGTGTAGAAGTGTGGATACCTTGGACTGCCCCCCGCCCCCGGCGCTGCCCCCGCGGCGCCCACCCTGGCCCCCCAACAATCTTAACGCCGCCGTGACCATCAGGAACCTAGGAAGACTCTCGTCCTCCACGGCCTCATCGGGTTCCTCATCCGGACATCATCCTGCCCTGACACATCGGACGCAGAAATTAGCCCCGCTGCCGCCGCCGCCGCTTACGCCGCCCCAGTACCCTGCGCCCCCACGGCCCCCAAGTCGAAACGGTGAGTCCCATCAATTTTATTCCTTATTCTACTAAAATCCAGATGTCACTGTCATCCTGCGCTACCTGAAACATTACCTACATGAAAAATTACACGATACCTTCGTCCATCCAGTACACCGTAACCCTCTCCTGGTATTCTCTTTGCCGCAATCCTGTCTAGCAATATGGAACTACCTGTACAATAATGCAATAGCTATCTCTCAAGGAACTAGTGAATGAACGGCACTCGGCTGTAGAAAGTTTGCGAGAAAGTCTCTTTCTCGTTTCGCTCGGTAAGCCCCGCGCGATCCTCATCCTTATTCCTTGCGTGAAATTCACGAGGTGTAGTTACACGGGCTGGTAGCACACATATGCTTTCCAAGAGGAGGAGGAGGAGGAAGGGGGGAGGCAGGAGCATACGTGGGGGACCGCTCTCGTTGCATGAATGAAACGGCGATTTCCACGAGCATTCCTTCATCGCGGCCACAGCAAGCTACGCCGATCCTAAGGTGTATGTCTAATAACTATAGGAAAAAATATATCAGGATCGTACATAGTAAACCCAGGTGCCTCGTGTGTCAAACGAATTACGGTTAGTAATTTTTTTTTTTTTAATGTCACGCGTGTCTCACGTCAGTCTTACCAGACCTTAAGATCAGTCCTCGAGAGATCCAAAGTGCCACGAGAATCTGAAGCTTCTGCCGTTGGTCTAAATAATAATGCTTAGGTAATATCTATCTGAAGGGGGGGTGTAGCGGAAGCCAAAATGAAATTACCGAGTGAAACGATGAACCGGCACCGGGAGCTCTCGAGCCGAGCCAAGGGAGGTCATTCATAAAACATGAGTTTGCCAATCATTGTCAGTGCTGTACAATAGTTTGGTATAGTATAAGGTATTATATATATATATATATACACGCACATCTTCCTTGTAGATGCACATAATTTTGACCTTAAAGAAATTCCTTGCTATCCTTCCAGACGAAACCCCGTGGCCCAATGTAGAGACACACGCATGTATGTACGTCCTAGCATCCTGAATGTATCCCGCGTTAACCAATCTCCTGCCAACACCCTGTATGTTGCTGGTACATTGCCAGAAGTATCAAGGCGCATTCACAGCGGTGCTGGTCCTCCCGTGAAATCTTGGAAACCGATCTGTCGCTTTGAAGCGACCGGATTCCGAGGAGAGTGCCGAGACCCAGAGGAAGAAGCGGAGAGACATAAAGACGAGAGATAGGGTACCGAAAACGGTTTCTCCGTAAGAGACCGTAAGTGGGAGTGAGACGAACTTCTCGAATTCGAATAAAGAGACGTGTATATATGATATATGTTATATGATCAGGAAAATTTGGACGATTTCCTACGGTTCTCATGAATACGGTGGTTATCGTTGTGTTTTCTTTTGTCTTACGAAAAATCTTGCAAAGGGCGAAGAGATCTTATAAAACGTGAAAAAGAAACTTTGGAAGCCAACTTCACACAGGTGTTTGAACTAAATTAATACGAAGCCAATTGAAGTGTCTCTTTGTGGACGGTAATAGAGAATGGGAAATGGGGAATGGGCATGCGCCACGCTATCTATGTTTGCCAACCCTCTTATCTCTCTTTCGACTCCTCTCTCGACTCTGCTCGAACTTCTTCTGATGCTTTAGCATCTCTCTCTCTCTCTCTCTGTCTCGCTTACTCGTACAACGACTCGTTCGGTCGCTCGGTCGCTCGGTTGCTCGCGCACGAGTTCACAATCTGCATTCATCATTATGTTGTCGCGTCACATCCGGCGTGTGTCCGTTCCTTTGGGCTTTATCTCGCTCGAAACAAATACCCGAGAGAAGTTTCTTAATTTATCAGAGCTGCCGATATATCAGCGAGACTCGCTCTCTCGCAGCAGCAGCCTCCACGTATTACATGTTACTAGAACGCGTTTATTTCCTTGGTTATTATGTGTCGCAGCAGCAGCAGCAGCACGTAGTACCGAGTATAAAGTAAGATACTCCAATGTCAATGGGGATAGGAGGAATGTTGAAAAGGGACGGAAGGAGGTCGAGGAGGTTGGAGGATCACTCGTAGTGGAGGCCTGGGCGCGGTACGCGGGACACCGAAAATAGTTTTTTGACGTGTGTTCGTGTCAGTGGTGCCAACCGGCAGTGGGTGTAGGATATTGTTAGGACAGTGTGAGTAATGCGTAACCTCGTGCGTATTGCGTACACGGGCATTGGTATTGGTGGTGCGTGTGGGTGGGTGGGTGGGTGGGTTGGGTGGTCCGGAGCCATATGGCGTCCACATTCCGTCTCCCGTAAGCAGCCAGCGGCCATAGAAGCGAGCGAACACATAGCGGTAGAGAGAAACGTTCTAACTTGAGAGAGAGAGAGAGAGCGAACGCGCAAGAGGATGGAGGCTTATAGAGGAGATTCGGAGTGAACTGGTCAGAGTGAGAGAAAGAGTGAGTAGCACCACTGTCAAGAGAGAGAAGGAAGGAGTGGGGAGATTCATAAAAAGCTGCTGGAGTCGGTTACCTGCGAGCCACGAGTTTCGTGCCGTCCTCCACGGCAACAAGGAGTCCCATAACCACCTTACCGTTCCTTTCGTCCTTCTCGTCCTGATCCTCCGGCTGGGACCTTTAAAAAATTCTTCCCTTCTTTTTTTTTTTCTTCTCTTCCTGTCCCTATAAAGTAATCGACCTAACCTCTCCTTACCTTCTTCTACACACGGTATCGTTAATTTATTTTTTTTCCTCTCTCTCTCTCTCTCTCTCTCTTCCCTCCTCTTACTCCGCACTCACACGTCCCGTGAGCGCTGCTCTCGCACTAGGATAGGAACTGGGTGCCGTAAGCGGCCATTTAGTCAGACGCTTAGCTGCTAGTGAGCGAGAGCCAGGTCGTAAACACGTGATGTCACACGCGGTGTTCATTGATAAACTAGCCAGGAAGTCTGCGTCGTAGTCACAGCCTCGAGCCCGGGTGTACCTGTCTTTCTGAAAATTGTCGCAAAACTTGATCGTTTCTCATCAATAGTCATTCGAGAATCTGGCGCCATGTTCATTGGCATTTTCTGTCCTGTAGTCACGTGCTGTTAGACTAGGTTCACGTAGCTGGGTACATGGTAATGGGATCGGAATAAGACGCGTTCAGGATGGTTGGCCTCCTGGGTATTTAATCCTCGTAGAAGAGAGGGTGGATACCGGTCGGATGGGATTCTCGTGCACTCACGCACTCGTGCTCTATGCGTGGGCGTCGTCTGGAGGATATCCGGTGTTGCGTATCCCTCCCATCCTTCTCCCTCTCTCTCTCTCTCTCTCTCTCTCTCTCTCTCTCTCTCTCTCAAAATTTCCTGTCTTCGAAAACCCTGTCTGTGCACTCTCGTTGTCCCCGTTACTCGTGTGGGAACGTTTTACTCCAGATGCTATCGTCTACTTTTTTTTTTTTTTTCCCGTTATCAACGTACCGTACACGATTGTCTTGTTATTGCGACGAGCGATTACACGCGTAGATGGAGTAATTAAAAAAAAAAAGTTGGCTGTACACTCGCGCCGAACGTTTGATTTCTCGTTAGCTCATAATTTCTTGGTGCGTTAATTGAGCGGGGCGAATGATTTGCGATAAGGGGGAAGCTCGACGCGCTTAGAAAATGGCGGACTCGCAGCACTTTCGATATCTTTAATAGACGCGATGTATCTCGCATGTGAAGTCGGCGAAAACAACGGATATACCCCGTTCGCTCTAACGCTGATAAGAGATAGTGATTTATCATATATCTCTTTACGTATCGGATTTGTATTCTCGCTACTTCGCTCTTGCTTAAGAGCGTCTTCTTCCTGGTAGACTCGTGGACTGCATAATTTCTCGTTGAAATAATTACGTGAAAGAAAAAAAAAGAAAAATAACAAAAATTGGGACAATATCCCCCTCTTTACGTGTTTAGCGAAAAATGTTATCGTACGCCATTGGCCACTCGTGAAATACACGCAAGGTATACAAACAAGAGTACACCAGGTGGTATCATGAACGATAACGCCACCAATCTATGATAGACGAAATCGATTACGATTACACTTATCAGACGAGTGATCATTACGTCAACATTAAAGAATTGAACGATTCGTTTGAATATAAACATATTTTTACTCTCTCTCTCTCTCTCTGTGCCTTTGACGATATCTAAAGCCTAATGTATACAGCATCCGGTCTGGGTATCTGAAATCGCGAATGGCATGACGCGAACTTTAATACATTTTAATTGTAAATCTTTCTGGTAAATTTCATTCGTGAAGGAAAAAAAAAAGAACAGACAAAGAGTCATGGCGACGCAAGATCTCGTTACGCTCCTGTCCCAAAAGTATTTCCCCGTGTGTACGCCAGGCTCTCTTTTAGTATATTAGTCGATCCGTGTACTCTCGATTCCCCATACTATATAACATTTTACGCTACACTCCATGGTACAGTCCGCGCCGTTCATCAGAAGCATCCCGGCCATTCTGGCCAGCGTAGTAATATTGTGAGCCCGACTGTACCGTAGTACGTATATAGAGGTATATACAGAAGCGTGGACGTGTATAGTAGAAGCCTCCTATATTCTCAAGACGCGTTTTCTTCCCATACGGTTTAAGCCTTGTAACTCAGGCTACTGTATCTCGCGATGCGGAGGAGGGTGTTGGTGCGTAGCCAGTGCGTAACCGCGGGAGCCAAGAAACACCAACAGGTCGCTGCTGACTGGAGTCACTGTCACACTGTCTGGAAGCGGGGCGTCCCCTCTCTCGTCACCCCTCCCTTACACTTGGAGGCCCGTGGGCCCTCTCTCGCTTCCTTTTCTCTTGTTCGCCGCCATTCCTTCTTTTCTCGTTGATCCCTGCCGTTTCTACTGTGCTAGACTGGTTTTCTGTCTCTCTCTCTCTCTCTCTCTCTCTCTCTCTTTCTCGTCGTGCTTCTTGGCTACGCACGGTAGTTTAATCTAGAGCCGTGGAAGATACTGACAAGGAGTCAGCATCATTTTCACAGAGTAGTCTCTTCCTCTCTTTCTCTCTCCCTATTTGCTCTGAGAATCTTTCGACTTCGATGAACGTGTCGACTCGGTTCTCTCATACAAAGTCTCACTGACTCTCGAGCGTTATTTTCGTAGATTACTTTTGCCAAGGCATCTTTGCTGTGTTTATACGTCTCTCTGTACGAAGATAAGTGAGTGAGTGAGTGCGTGCGTGCGTGCGTGTCGCGCGCGCGCAATAGGTTTTTGCCGTCCCGAGTGAACGAAGGCCGCCCCACGCAGCGAATCCTTAGCCAGATGTTCGTCGCGCGACTATCATTTTTTAAAGAAGACCACACCGCGCCTTCGTTCTCATAGCATTCTGGGAATGGACATTATCGTTCTATACGTTAGAGATGCAACTGCGTTTTGGTAAGGAAGACGGTGCGGCTGCGCGCTCGCTCCACTTTATATCGTCGCGATGTTTACGAGTCTCCGTTTTCGCAATCAGAATTAGAGAGACCCTCGCGATTCTTGGCAGGCATCCCCGATGACAGAGTACAGTCCCGGGTGTTCCTTGTGGCTTATGGTATATTCGCGTGACGAAGTCTCGACCGACCAGTGCGATTTCTTGCGGGCAGTGACTGTATCTGTTGTCGCTGTAATATCGTATCGTGGTGGTTTCGAGCTGTCGCAGCATCCTGGTCCAACTTGGTCCTGACTATCTGCAAGTTGAGATAGGAGAGGAGAGGAGAGGAGAGGGGCTACGGTCTGATTGTCACTGTCTGTAACGATGGGTCGTGGAAAAGAGAGGGGATGAATGAACGTGCGTATACTCCTGAGAGAGACGAGGGAGGCGACAGAGCGAGACGCAATCATGAATGGACGGTGTACGACAAAGATAGACTCGATGAGTCGTATAAATATAGAATGAAATAAGTCTGGCAGAAGTTGGGCTGGTGCGGGATTAGCGAAGGATAAGAGGACCAGGTAGATTCGAGATAAAGTGTTGAATTTATGAGATACGCGTGGTGCGTCGTGCGTGTGTGTGGGTTTTTGGGGGGATTTTTGAAAATTCAGTGCAATTTTTCTTTTCTCTCGCCACCTCTCGCCGGGACTTTCTCGAATTCTCTCTTTCGTGTTCTTTTTCCCTTGTTGCTCGCGTAACGCCTGGAACGAATAGAAAAGGTGTCCCAGCCAGTCTACGCTAATCCCACGGGATCCTCGAGACACGGTAGTCTTGCTGGCTGCAGTAGAGTCCCGTGCTCTGGTCGAAAAGTACGGAGAGCATCGAGTACGAGCGTAAAGATATATAGGAGCGATCAGACCCAACCGCAGGGCTCAGTAGGGCCCTACCTGACGGACGCATGCGCCACACGAGGAGGCAGTCGACCTTCCTGGAGGCCTTGCTACACGATGCGGACCTGAAAACATCGACTCTTTTCCTTTTACACGGTAGACTGCGGAGGCACGGTCGAGTCTCTGCCTTCAGGTTCCACGTCCATCCGCTCTCGTGGTCTTATCCCGCTGGTACGCTCTGGAAATTGACAAGGTACAATACGGGCCCCCGATAATGCCTCCGAGCGAACACGCACGCGACCCTTGCTTCACTTTCATACGATTTTCATACTTTGGGTTCATTAACCGAGGAATTTGATAAATTTTCTCAAAGGATCGAGAACAAAAAATGATGAAAATGGTGTATGGCTATAGGTGGCACAATGGGACAGGACGTCTACCGCGTGACTGAAAATTTCAAAAGATCCTCGTTGCCTCCAGTTTTTCGGTCAAATTCTTTGCCGTATAGAAGAAGCACGCGAGCCTTTCGTAGCCGGCGGCGTGCTCAGGGTGCCTGTCACTCGGTTGCGTGCCGGGTTCTACGCACAAAAACTGTTAATGCCCCATCGCGAGCCAGCATCCGGTATCAAATAAGGTCCCAAAGGGGATTCTCGGGCATACGGATACCGAATGAGAGCGAGTGAGCGTACAACGAAGGACCGAAAAGGAGGGCCTTATGCCAGTGTCTTTACTTGAAAGTATGTTAAACGTTCCACGCATGCGGATGAGCATCTTACTTCTTACGATTGTTCTGACGGTTACTCTCCTCCTTGCCGAAAACTCAATCTTCATTGCTCCGAGGATACCTAGAGACCCCGAAATATAAATTAGAAGTTGGGTCGTCCGTTCTTCTGGTCACCAGGGTTAGGACGCGTGGTACGGATCAAAGTGCGTCGAATACTTTTCTATTACGTGTTCGTTGAGCTATGTGGTCGCGGTATGTGGTACGCGCGAGGCTACGACTACACCGGGTTCCGGGGCCTCGAGAGAGAGAGAGAGAGAGAGAGAGAGAGAGAAACAGGCCCCAGGCGCAGATATTATTGTAAATTGCCAGCGACGTAGGACGAGAAAAAATGTATAAGGAGCGCGGTACGACAGTGACGAAAACGCCGGGGCACGACGTATATGGCCTTATATACCCTGAGACCTGTACAGTGTGATTTAGGAATAAAATATCTCTTTTCTCTCCCTCCCTGAACTTCATGTCATCCAAAAATCTTGCAGATTCGTGCATACTAATACACGTTCCATCTCAAAAGACTGTACGCTTTCTTGGACTTTCTTGAATTCCTTACAGATCCGTTATCGTTGTCCCGATAGAAAAAAAGAAAAAACAATATTTATATACAAGCTAACCGTATTCACGCAATATAACATCTCTCGCACTCTCTTCCTCCCACTGAGTTAGTTAGTCGGGCATCAGTCTTCAGCATCACGTTGCCCATACTCTCGAAGTGATAACGACGCGAAGAAGGATGCACTATTCGATTTGAATTTCCCACTGAAAAGCAATGGCCGCGAAGTTAGCGCGATGCTCGGTAGTGGGGATTGGCGACGGCAGTGGCGGTGGTGGTAGGACAGTGGTAATGTTTTCATTCAACTCGAAACTTCAATGATAGCTTCCATCCATTCATAAAAAGCTCGCGGCGGGCGTGTGAGGCGCGCCGATCGTTCGCGCCGCCTCTACCAGATGGCGGGACGTCTCTGGGTTATCCTCTGTCTCTCGTGATCCTCCGTAGTCTCTGTTGCGTATCTGGCTGTTCTCTCTCTCTCTCTCTCTCTCTCTCTCTCTCTAGTCTTCACTAAAGACACGAGAACGAGTACTAACAGCAGCAACAGCAGCAGTGCGGTCGCCGCCCTACCCTACGTAGTTCTCCCTGCTTCCTATGGATCTCCGGAGGATTGCCACCATTGCCACCATTGCCACCATTGCC
>JARPRG010000439.1:44461-72120 GCA_031001745.1 Hartigia nigra | reverse complement strand
TTGATTAGGAATGCGATGAAGTAGAAGTTTCATATTTATTCCACGTTGTAGCTGAGATTTCAACGATTAAAATGCGCTTAATAGCGCATAGCACGTAAAATGAGTTCTGTAAGGGGTTAAATTTTTCATTTGAAAAAACATCTGATTTTTGCAAGATACTCGGGGTCAACCGTCCCACCACGCGCGCCAAACGAAGGCACCGACATCAGTGTAACCTATAAGAAAATCACAAATATATATACATATATATTTTTATATACTTCAGAACTGTCCTAATAAATTTTACAAAACTTCAAGCCTATATATTGTTACACAGATCACCTATGCATACATACAGTGATACATGGCCAGCTCACATCATTGTTTCGCCCCAACCCATAGACACGCGATAAAATACTACACAGCTCACATGTACCCCACCATAACTACGTATATTATCATATAATTTAATAAACCAATATCTAATTGACCTTTATAATTTCTGCTTGTTGATTTTCAAATATGCTTTGCTTTATATTCTACTTATAATTGCGATCATTTTGCATCATACTTGTATTGTTATCCACATCTTATGGACTATGTGTTACTTCCATCATATAATTGGAAGATATTAAGCCTAATCATATTTTATGCAAAACCAGTTTCCTGAATCATATTATTTCTTTACTTATATGGTTGAAAATTGTTACGCCAATCCATAATTAATATTATTTTATATTTACTTTTTGTACATTATGTTTCAACGGAATTTTTCATATCAAACATTATTTTGTCTTTAATAAAAAGATGATCCTGAAGCTTCTCAAGACAAATAACACTCGCAAGGTTTCAGGTAGAAATTCGGAAAGTCCAGATATGCATAACAGACAGATAATTGCTCTTCACTCTGATTCGTTAATTAATTAATAGAAGAAGTAATTAACCTTTAGGGGACCAACATCGCCATTATAGTGACGTTGACTGTATAACTTATATTAGGTTTATTTCTACATGAAACTTGCACATCGACGTATCGATGAGAACATATATGTTTATTCTCAAGATATACAGGATGTTCCGAAATTAGTGGACCCACGCGGTATGGCGGTGTTCGGGAGCCATCATTGATCACGAAAATAACCTTCCTTTTGTCCGAAAGTTCTTAGTTTTTAAATGGGAGCAAGTAAAAGTTGACAAATTACAGCGAACCGCCACTAGAAATGTTAGACGCCTATGAACTCTGAATTTCCTTCACTAGCTTTTGTTTCTCGAAGGCATCCATGAGGCTGCACAGGTTTTAGAAGGATCGCACAGTTGGCAATGATTTCACGGTTCGAGCGCGAAGCGAATTTGTTGACAGATTACCAATACTGCCGAAACGCCTTAGCTTCACGCAACAACTTTGAACGGAATTCGCGAATTGCATTTGTTTCGAGATACTCACTCAATCAGACAAAAACCCGTACACGGTGCCTCAAACATATCCTGGTGTATACCCAAATTAAAGTTGTTCATGATTTCATATCAACATGTACAATAAAAATTATATACTGTAAAATATGCAATAGAAAAATCTGCAGTTACTCTGGTGCACGTTTAGTTTGTATGTTTTAGATTTGCCTACCACATATAATCATGTTTTTCGAGATATTTCATAACGTATGGGTTCGGTGATACTATTGGTACTGTGAAACAGAGGACTTTCAAAAATGCTCGCGCTGAATCGACAATAGTGTTATTGAAGACTCTTCTACCTTTAAAGTCATAAATTAAAAAATTATGCCACTTTTCGGACCGTAGGTAAGGGTTTTTACCTGGTCAAGTACATTACATATAATTAGGTTAGTAACCCTGTAAAATGATCCAATTTCGGTAATTGGAGTCCAGAATCGTGATTAGCACCCTCAAAAACTCCCAGAAAACAAACATATAAACATTACATATGTATATAAATTTTCTTGGAAATAAGATCACTCATTTAACGAAAAAATGCTGGTCCTTTAAAGGTTAACAATCAATTCAAGTTCAGAATCGTCAATGGAAGGGTCTGAAAAACTTGGGAAAGGGAACTATTAAATAGGATTGCAGGCACTTGCTCGCTTTTTTTGTTTGGCTTTTTTGACTAATTGACTTTGCTTTCAGTTTGTCACCACCCTCTTGGTGTACCACCTCGAGTGTTTTATTTTCTAAAACTTTTTCAAACAGTTGGCTCTTTGCCACTGAAACTTACAATTCATTTTAAATTCAAGTTTTCAGATATTCAAGTTTTTAAATTACTTCTTAACAATGAACTTGGTGAAAAGCATACCTGGTGACTCTGTTCCCCGAGTTGTGTGAATCATCATCATCATCATCATTAATTACCATTTCATCATCATTGTCACAAAATCATCTGGACTGAGACTCCTGATGCACATCACTATATTATCGATCAACAAATCGGTAATACACTTATTGGAATATACTGAGGCAAGCTAATGAATTTCATCGCAAATAATTGCAAAACCATTTGCATAAAGCACATAAAGAAACCATTCGACTCAATTCCTAAAATTCGTTCACCTTCTATACAAAAATTCACTAAGAAATTATTGTAAAAACTCATTCCTATTTCTCTTAATCCTTTGCCTATTTAACCAATTAATAAATCAATCGGACAGAACATTATCCAGCAGGAAATTATATCTATAGAGAGTCCTACTTTCCCTGAATCATTAGCAACCGTGTATTCTATGCCTCGCGATTCTGACATGTAGAATATATATCTACCTATAGCAATTCAATGGGTAAAGTTCATTTACAGGTGTCCGTGACCCCACGCTCACGTGACACTGTATCCCATAAGATGTCCAGTCTATTTACCATTTCAGCCAAACGTCGTTAGCTATAGCGATAACTCCAATCGAGATTGGGCTGACTTATCACGTGAACATATTGCTTTAAAAAGTCAAATCAAACTAACGAACTATCCTAACTACCTTTCTAAATTCATCTTCGAGAAATAGAATATAAAAGTATTCAATTCATATAATCCTAAATCGTTTCTTTCCAATCAAATGTCAATAGCGACATCCAACGCATTCCAAGGTGTGATCAATGTTATAGTTTAAACCAAAAAATTAAAAAAATTGCTTTTTTTATCTTTAGACGAGAATGACCTCTTAAGAGATAGTTTTACGCGGATCTATCTAGTGGGCAGGTGGTTTATGCCTATCTATTTGTTTCATCTAACTTTCACATGTTCTGCTGAGGATTTCGGATATGCTTATCGAATGTAGAAAACTTGAGTGAGCATTCGTAAAACTGATAGAATATAGTACAAAATTAAGTCTTGGTCTCTCTAAGGGGAAGATAAATCATTACAGTGCAGCTACAGTGCTGCACTGTCATAGCTGGCTTGAAGATGCATTTTGGTTGTATTCAATTGTTTAGTGATCTGTGGTAGTTGACTATTTGCAATTTTATGGCGGCCATTACTGTAATATACAGCTTGGCAACATAGTATATATGGTTAATTCGGATTATCACGACGCCATCATACTGATTCATAATTTTATCGTTCATTTTGTGGAACGATACTTTAAAAATATATCGTTGAGAATTTTTCAATAAATAATCAATTCTCTGTTAACTCATGCTGTTAGAATATAAATACATAAATAAGGGTGACATTGCAATCTCTGTACTTAAATATACAACCGTGCATATGAATGCTCTCTTACTTTGGTCAATTGACATAATAGAATAAGTATAACAAAAATGTTTGCATCACATGTTGAAAATAAAAATAATGGGAAACGAATATTTAAAAATATAGCACTATATGAAATGCAATGTATCTTGACACTGCTTGAGTTGAACATGACCTATTATTAGCGAGGTCAGAGTTTATTTTGAATGAAATAAACAAATTCTAATTACTTTAACCTTTAGAGAGCGGGAAAGTCAATATATTGGGTTTAAAAACAAAATCCCCGTTTATGTTTATGTTAATATCTGTCTTTACATAGCAAAATATAAGCATTTATATGTCTTAAGCAATGTGCACACATTTATGCTCGCATACTTAAGAAAATTAATTTAGATTTATAGATAAGGAAGGATATTATTATTTTGAATTCTTCATAAATGTTCGAAAATGTCTACATATTATATAATTTTGTGGGTAATAGTCCAGCATCCATAAGAAATCTTCAAAATCTGAGTTGATATTCGTAATCAGCAACCTCAAAAACTCCTAAAAACTATCAAATTATAGATTTGGAAAATTTTACATTTCGCCCGACCATGTAGGACCGGAAAGCCGAAACAGTGGTTCTACCGGTGACAAGAATTGTGGACATAGCATACTTTACAAATATATATGACTGTTACTAGATTTCAAGCTCTCGTTTGACATCTCAAATGCCGGCTCTCTGAAGGTTAATCTATCGAACGACTGAACCAAAATAAAGACATAAAAAATTAAGCTAGTTTGATCAAGAGGGCAATTCCAGGATGCGAATTTTGTTTTGTTTTTCGCTGATATTTATTGTTCGTGTGTGCATAGCTTCAACATTATTTACCACCTAGTTTTCGTGGTATACGGAATGAAAGTAGCAAAAATTACACTATATAAATATACTTCGTATATTAAAATAGTTATATTTTCATTAAGATACCTCAACTTCTGGGTGGTAAAAAAGGATGAAATTTATAGAAAACACTTCTTTCACGTCAAACATTACTAAGATGATTTTTTAATTAAAATTCGGAATTTTGTAACCATTTTTTGATTAAAAATAGCTAAAAATGTCTGTCACTGTCTGTATAGCTTTCTAAATGGACTTAGAAGAAAAAAATGTATTCGAAAAGTATCTATATTGTTCTTTAACAATTTTATCCAATAAATTTAATGAAAAAAGAATACTGTTTTAGCCCAAAATTTAAAAAAATATAATATTGTAAGCACAAAACTTTCTATTAAAAACATATATATTTCTCTATTAATAAGACAATTTTTATCGGTGATGAAGTGATTTGATTTTGCTAAGATGATCAAATACAATACCAGGAACAGTGTTACTCTTTACCTCTAATCTAGTAATACTATGGTGATAAACATATACTTTTTCTATAATTCAGGGGAGATCTAGATAGTGACATGATCTTTCTTTACTTTAACCTTGATTATAACGATCGAGCGAAACTAAATAGTTTCGATCAAGTGAGTGGTCAGGTTAGCAATATAACTGTCAGCAGCACTATTGAACGATTTGTCTTGCTCCTTAGAAAAGTCATGTTGTAGTGAGTCCTTGTAAAATAACGAGGTAGTCCTCGCCTAATAGTCAACTTGTGACACATCATAGAAGAAAGACATGGATCTGATAGTTACTCATATTGCAAAGACCATAGTAAGTGATTTTTTCAGTTCTAGCTTACCAGATTAATTGTATCAGTTAGTAGACTGTATAGTACAAATTGTTAATAACAAAAATGCATGCATGAAAGTAATGGATTATTTATTTTTTATACAATTATTACTAAATGAAATTGTTGGACATCGCAAATACACTTTGTACATAGCCACTCCTTAATCACGAACAAGTGAGCAACAAATATACCAGTCAAATCCAGGGTTGAACTTATGACCCATTGCAGCAGGTATAAATATATCGACATATAACCAGCTTTCAACGTTCAATATTATTAATTTGTATTACCGCCATACATGAAACACGTGTTTCAAATGATAGAACAAATAGTAATGCATCTATAATATATATCGCTCACACTACATGAATTAAAACATCCGCCGCATTACAATAAATTTTACTCTTTAATCTCTGTAAAAACTAAATGGTATAAATTATGTAGGATCGTATTTACATCACATTTTGCAATACATTCGACACGTGGCAATTCTACGGTTTTATGCCGTGCTTAAACCGTTTTAGTTATTACTGATTTAACTTAAGTGTTGATTCGCAGACATTTTTATTTTCAAAGGATGATTTTAATTCATCCATTTCCTTAGAACAGTGGTAGATAAAACGGTTTAAGTACGCCATACACACGTACCTAATGATATCGCTATTAATAATGCATTGTCTAAGAAATTCTCGATATATGCACATGTACCGGGTTGTTTAAAAGTATTGTCAAATTGAATCGTCAACTAATATTAGCCTGTTCTAGTGATTTTTATAGTGGAATCACCTTCAGGTGGTGCAATAGTCCTAAATAACCCTGCATGAAGGTGAAAGTGTATGAATACTCTATCATGATCCGATAACGTACGTGAGACTATTATAAAACAACTCTACACCTACAATTCTTACTCGGGAGGAATTAAACAACATTGAACATTGCCAAGTCTTTATATATTAAATTTCTTGTTTCAAATTGTTACTTTTACCAAATTCAATTCTTTATTATACAGCGAGAGACTGCTCATTTTGTGATCAAGATGATTGGTCTAAGAATAAATTACGTGAAATTCAGTCTCAAAGTAAATTAACGAATAAAGGGTATTTATAGACTTAAAAAAAAGCATTTTTAATATTAGTCCAAATTCCATCGAAAAATTCTAAAAGTGCGAGAAATATATATTAGATCACTGGATAAACTCACCTTTCCAGTTCCGAGTTATCCCTCCTGGTAACGTATTCAAACAGAGATTGCTAAGGAGCTCAGACAAAGTAGCAAGAGAACTGCACGGGCTCGTGGTATATATGGGCAAAGCGATCCCAGCTTCGAGCCCCGCGTCCCCCCCCACTACGCAACCGAGCGAAAGTACTCTCTGATTACTAATAAAATGTTCAACTTCAGACCCACCTATAAGCAAGAAGCTGTGGAAGGGCAAACTACAATTGATATCGATACCGGTCATACTTTCAAATTGACGATACATCCTCACAATTTAATTGTTTTAAAATCCATCCCAGCGAACACTATATGTTGCAGTTATATGGTTTAGGTGTAACAAGTACATTACGATCTAATATATTTATTATTTATCGGAGTACTTGAGAATCCTGAACGAACGTTTTTGTAATATAACAATAATTAAATAATTAAATTACGCCAATTACACTAATACATATAGTTGAAGGATTCGAAGTGTCGCTGGACAAAATGAAATCAAGTGACGATTATTATATAGAATAGCGTAGATTAATTATTATTATATAAAGCGTATATTCCCTCGAGTGTCATCTTTTAATTGATATGTAAGTTATTTGTAATATGTGTGCCATATTACGCATTATATCTTGTTATATTATTGTTATGTTATGTTACTGTAACATGACATTGTTCACTAGGATATCTTGCGTCAATCTTTAGTTAAGTTTTCATTGAATACCTGATAGAGTTGCCTTTAATGATAAATATATCTAATCAAATCTTCCTTCGGTTTATAAAAAACACTAAAAGGAACCGTTTTTGAATATCTTAAGAAAAGGAGACAAGAATGAAAATGTAAATTAAACCGGAATAATTAATATAAGTCCTGATAATGATAAAGCTGAATTCAGAAATAGATATGTTGCAAGTCGCATTTAAATATTTAATATTGTTGGTAATCATATGTAATCTGCTCAGATGACCAGCTGTCATACACACATATTAAATTAGGTAATGCATACTAAAACTTAACTGTCATGTCCTTGACATTCTTCTTTGTGCAACTTAGAAAATCAAACATACATAGATACGTTCATTAAGGCAAATTCGATCATATTTATCCAATTCTTGTGCTATAATAAAAATATAGATGCGATAATGTCTTTGAGAATTTAATTAATAAGTATACTACTGCTTCGTTATGGTTATATGAAGAAACTTTTTAACGCAATAGAAATGGAATTTTCAAATTTCATTTGTAAAGATAATTTCTCTAAAAAAAAACACAATCTATAAAAAATATAAGGGTGTATGGCCTTTCTTTAAATATAAAATGAACGAGGAAAAGAGTAAACAGAGACTCTTTACAATGATGAGTTCACAATTTCAGGTATTTTTATAATATTAAATAATATCCCAACAAATCTGCGACTTCACTGGAATATAAATATGACAAAGAACAAAAATGTATAATAGCATTCGATTAGTATTACATTCGCGATATAATTACTATTTATAGCAATTCTGTAACGTTACTGATATCACAAAAAATATTCCACATAAATGTTACAATGATATATTGCATACGATATCAATTGATATTCACATAAAAATAGCATTAGTCACGCTGTAAGTTGGAGGAATTATAAAACATATGCTCGTTGCGATGGCTATATAAAATATAACTAAGGGACTTCCACTTACAACAGATATGCTACTTCTATATTTTTTCATGTCGCGTATATTTAACTTACCCGAAATAAGTCTATAATTGTTTTTTTTTAAGTCATATTTGACGCCAGAAACTGATCTACAACTTTCTTATGACGAACTCGTCATTGTGTAATATTGCAATACCAATAAATGTTATCTGAGTAACGAGAAAATGACTTCTTAAATCAAGATATATTTATTTTCATTTGCAGATGATTTCAATGAGAAACTAATGAATTATACAGAAATAGAAATTGATAATACATAAAAATTTAAACACACAAACATCATTTATAGATGTGTATTAAATTATTTGATCCATTTACTATTATTTAGTTAAATGGTAAACATATCGCTTAATAATAATATAAAGAAATGTATTATAAGGATTAAAGCCTTAACCCAGCACACCTGCGACTTCGCTAGAATATCTACAATGTTAGAAAAAGTTGCACTTTGTGAAGTTGGAATATACAGGGTTATTCAGTAGAAACGCACCACCTGAAGTTAGCTCGTCCATTTGATTTCTATGGTAGAACTATGTTCAGGTGGTGCGTTTCTGCTGAATAACCCTGTATGTACAATAAACAGCAAAACAATGTAGGACGCGTTTAGATAAATGTCATTCGCAGAGGAATTTTAATTTATAGTATTTCTGCTACGTCGGTGGGATGTGTGAAATTTGTTCACATTACAAAATTACAAAAAATATGTGCAGTGCGAAATCAGTATATGAACTGTAATTGAAATGAACTGTCCATTTGGACACGGGGTCATTTTGACCCGGAAGTTTTTCTGTACCCGAAATAACTTTTTGAACGAAGATCAATTTCAAGCATCGTTTTGGCCATTTTAATTATCTTTTGCCTAAAAAGTAATAATACTGCGTTGAAATATGACTCTTTAGCTTCAAAATGCGTCTTTACATTTTACCCGAAAAAATGCATAGTTTTCGAGATATATTAATATCAAAACTGTTTGGAGCTAATTTGACCCAATATGCACTGTATATTATTCTACGGAGATTTGCACGCAAAGAGTTAATATCAATTCTGCTGCATTTAACCAATTGTGAATTGTGTCGTTGTAAATATGTCTGCTGGAGACAAAGCAAGAAACAATTAATCAACAACTAAAGTGTGTTTCCCAAATGTATATGTATATCACAGTAATACTTTTAGGCAACACACTTTATTAAAAGTGTATTAGCCTAACGTCTCAGCTATGCTAAGTTTTTGAACTTCTTGAGTCTAAACATTCAAAATCCAAAATTAAAGTAATAATATAAAACAAATTGACAACCAAACGTGTTACTTTGAGTTTTATAATTGTTACATTACGATTGTATAACTGTGCTGTCTGTAATCCACATCAAACTCTCATTTAAGTTACAGTATGATTTTTTAGGAAGTACAAACGGTATGCTCAATGCAATACTTATAGGAAGTGACAATGGGTCTTCCACTTGGGACTTCTATGCTACTTCTGTTATTTTTTTTAATGCGTACACTTGGCTTACCCTACAGAAACCAGTCGACGATTTTTTTTTTAATATCGCAGTGGAAGCCGGCGACCGCTCTGCGACTTCCCTGCAATTGCCTGAGTTTTACCATATATCATTTAAAGCGTAATTCTAGAAGAAAGAGAATTATAATCTACTGCAGATGAATTATGATCTACGCGAAACTACTTATATATTTTATATATATCTTTCTGATTTACTAATCCCTTTATTTTTCGGCATTTATTTCAACTATAATCTGTAAAGTATAATCTATAAATTTTGTTATTGGATCAATTATTCAGTATTTTTGCGCAAGTCATTTAGCTTAACCACCTGGAACATTTTAAAGTGTCTCACAAAAAGGCAAGGGTGAAAAAGGGGTGTTAGTGTGCCGTACGTGCATGTGTTCAGAACTTAATTTCTCGTATCAATTTCAGGCGATCAAGTTTAAAAATTGATGTCGACTACTGTGTATATAAAATATTTTGAGTCATACCAATCGATTTACAGATTTGGTTGAAATCGATAGGAGAAATTAAGTACCGTATGTGATATCAATTTTTTTCTAATAACCAGTGTATAAGATGTGACTATATGGTTCATGATTATGATAATGACGTTCAAGTCACGTTTACTTTTTGAAGGCGAATGTAAATAAATGTTTGCATCAAAATTTACAGCTATTCAAAATTACAATTTCTCAATTTTTGACTGACTTAGCAAAGAGCACTCTATTACTACAAATAGTATATAGACTAAAAATATAAGTTATATGTCTTAAATTTATTATATTTAAAGCAATAAGAAGAGAGTTAGTATATTTATAACAAGTGTACATATTTTTATAAATTCATAAATAAATAAATTGAAAAGAGCAGCAGTAACTGCGATTAGTCATAAGAAAATTATACAGAGGTTCCTAATATTAAACTTTAGAGGACATGAAGCCCATTTTTTGGCATATGTTTGTACAGAAGAACTTAAAGTATTGTTAAGGTTCTTTGGGCTCTACATTGGCCTGATACATTTTCTACAATATCTCTTTAACGTATGTATTAAAGTTCTAAGTCAAAAACTATAAAAGTCATACAAAAACCCGCCCATCCTCTAAAGGTGAATATCATATTAAAATGAAAAAATTACTTTGGGAAACTGGGTTCTAACATTAAAGTTTTATTATTATATATTTTAAAACAATCAACTATATACGTTTATTGAGGTAGTTCGGTAGAAACTTTTCAAAATCAAGTCAACATCTATACATAATTTGTTTAAAATTCATAAATAAATTATAACGATATATCTGATCGATGTTGCTTACTCGATATCTAAATAGTGATATTCTTGAAATATTTCTTCGAGAAGGTTTCTATTTACTATTTTTTAATGTTTTTTAAACCTAAAAAGTCATAATATTACACAAATTGTGAACTTTATGAAATAATAAATAGCAGTAATGAGTGTTATTCGCTAGTGTTCGAGATGACTGAGTATAGATCATTTTATGTTTGTCCCATGTAGAAATTTAGTAGAGCACACTTGATATTAGGAAAGGCCCTAACCGGGAATTGACATGATTTCTCTACTTATGGCTTGCAATTATGGGCCCCACCAGTTTCCAACTTGTATGTTAATACTACAAACTAAAAGTTCTCTATCAGTCCTATTATAATAAACCTACCCATAACTCTATCAGTGTCATAAATTAAATTGCCGAAAGTATGTCCGATAGATGGCAGGACGGGAAACAACCAGCTCCCAACTAAAGTGTATTTCCCAATAAAAAAGTATATACTTCAATAAAAGTATGTGGTGTACCGTAACGGTTACACTGAGCATTTTGAACACCGTGGATCTAATTAAAATTTCCCTGACAATCATTGGTTATCATTTTGAGAAGAACAACTGCAATATTTACATGGAATTGTATATTGAGTTTTAAATATCCAATACATATGGAAATAATATTTCACAAACTTCCTGTGGCCGTTTGGAAGAAGAATCGATATTGCTTAGATATCTTACGAACGTTACTGTAATATCTTCGGCAAAATAGTTTCGTGTAAAAAAAGTCACCAAGTACATGAAGAATTTAAAGTCGGCTGCTCCAAAAACATCTACAAATCAAGGAATGCATTATTATTCTGCATACAAAAAGTATTAATATCATATTATGGTGTCAAGTTCATAAAACACTACATTATTGTCTGTTGGCACTATCGCATGATTTTAATTGAATTTGAAAATTTCATTGGAATATGTTCTTTATAAATTATAAAGATTGCAGTTAAAGTTTTGAACGACGAAATATAACATCTTTCTCTGCACATTCCTATATAAATGTTGTCCATGTATTGGTCGATGTGTACGAGTCATCAGGGGACGCCTAATGGCGTCATACCGGCAGACTAAGAGTTAATAATGCTAAATCCCAATAAAGTACTTAGAACGTTTAATGATTTAATTAGTTACCGTTTAATGATTTATCAAGTATTACTTGGCTGATCCGTGCATGATCTGAAATATAATAATTTGTCTATTTTATACTTTTGTATTATTTACATTGTACTGTATTTATATTGTATTGTCTATGTTATACATCCCTTAATTTAAACCAAGTGCAGCATTCAAAACTTATGTTAGAGATTGACGTTTAGTTAGGTGAAATCCCGTAATAATTACGTACATTTGTGAAATTTGTTCTAGTGACAATCCCACCTTTTTCCGTCTTTATCTTTTAGGTTATAACCTAAATATGTATTAAGTTATGCACGAGTAAAATATGTTTGTTTTTTTGGCAGATGCAAACACAATATAAAATAAAGGTATAACTTCGGATGTTACTTACACAATACAACTGGTAAAAATTGTACCTTGGCTTGAATAAATTTTAACATGGCTTGGCAAAATTTCAAGATGGAGCATAATAAAATTAGTCAGTGATAGAATTTACCGAGTACACCGTAAATTTTTCTTCTGATGCTATTAAAAATGTTTCTTCTTATCGTTAAAGAATGATGGAATGTCAAAATGTCCCATGGTTCCTGTTTTTCCCGGTAACCCTTACCGTGAATTTCACACGAAAAATTATTTAAAAATTATCTCTGTGTAGCAATAATTAATAAACGAAATATTTGAATGGAATCAGCTTTATTTATACCATATTAATTTAACTGAGATCCCTTTTTGACCCTCTCTGGGTAGTATATTCCATTACGAGATCGATACTAATAGGTGATATATACTTACTGTTTTATATTCTATAGAACGAACCTTCTATTTGATAAAAATAAGACATAGTTAATTTTATTATCACATTTGGCTTATAGATCGAAATCGTTTGCTTCTAACAAACGCATAAGAGCGGGCCAGTGATGGGCCCGTACTTGCCCACTGTACCTACCAACAGATCATTAACGGTTGAGTACTGGGCCACTCTTGTGTGGTTGCTGGGTTACTAATTATTTCTCTTTACAAAAAACTCAATTTTTAGATTTCAGACTAAAAAAACTGTCAAAGATATAGTATGTACAGGGTTATTCAGGACTATTGAACCACCTGAAGATGGCTGTATCACGAAAATTAATATAAATCATATTCAGGTGGTTCAATAGTCCCGCATAACCGTAAATGTGAATCCATAACGTTAGGATTCCGTGGAATCATCATCACTCATTTACTCACTCTCAAAAAAGTCATGTCACGATATATTATCGAATCGTATCGAATGATTTTTGTCGCTTTTCCCCAATACTGATTGGTTGGGTGGTGTGTGTAAATTTGCTGTTTTCGACAGTTAGGGTTATTAGCAATATGACAGATATTGACAGATATCAAATTAACAGAAATGTGTTGGTACAGACAATTTCAATTACATTGGTGAGGATTAACAGCAGGATAAGAAGGTTAATGATTTCATTTATTGGTGAAGACTTAATTAAATAGAGACGAGAAGGAGTCCGACTGAGTGAGTGATTTGTAAAATACTTGTAGAAGAGAGTATGATAGGGCGAACCGTCCTAACATTTAAATTAATAAGGGACAGGTAATTCTTAAATAATTTAAATGAACGTTTGGTGATTTGACTTTGTATCTTAATCGAAAAGAGCGTTGTAGCACTGAACAGGAATACATTTTTTCCAGACATGTCACAAAATGAAATGGTTAGTTAATTTGTAATTGTAATGTAAATAGGCTGACGTGTTAAAAAAAAGTTATGCTTGATTTAGAGAGATATTCATCATTTGAGAAAGTGATATGTTAGTTAGAAAACTTGACTGGTCAACTAAAACGACGCTAATTTCGGTTATAAAATAAAATATGTGTGATTATGAAATATTCGTTATGTTTAGCAATTGTCAAATTAATTTGTGAAAGATCTGGTTGTTAAAAAAATATCTTAATCAAATTCAAAACATGCAGATTGGATTTTTAGAAATTGGATTGATTTTTTAAGTTCTTTGGTAGCTCGGTGCATAAATTATAATTTTCTAGAATATATGTAGAATATGGATGCAAAGCACTGCAGCGCTGCTGCCTTTTGTTGCGCGCGTGTCGATCTAGTGGTAAATAAAATTTGTGAAAAATTAAAACTGAATTGTTGTAATCAAGAAAAAAACTGCCCTAAGATTCGTTTAATGTAAAACTAGAGTTCTAACAAACATTCTTACGTCATAATCATACACAATTCTTAGAACTATAAAAATATACAGAAATATTTCGTATTCATTTGATTAACTGGCACATTAATCCTTTCGTATAAAACTGTTGAAAGAGAAAAAAAAGTCTTTACTTGTAAAGTCGCACAGATTTCTTAGTTACATAAATAAATATCTTTATTTTTACGGAACTTAAAAGTTTAATAGTATTTTAGTAAATGTACCTTACTAAGAAATATTAACACAATTTAAACATTTAGTTTATAAAGAAAATTCTTTTGCTAAATGAAACATTGCTTGACACTAAAGTTTCATTATGAAAATCAGCGTATTTGGCACCAAAAAAAATATCAATACTACTTCACAACTTATAGCATTAAAACTAAAATCAGTCTGTTGCACTAATTGAATTCTTCATGCATACCAAATACTGTACACGTTCAAATTTACAGAATCCATCATTCCTCGTGTCTCCTTGTTTTCGCTTTTATATAGACTCTATCGGTATATAACACATTCTTCTAAGCAAAAGAATTGGGAAGTTGGGTGAAAATAAAATGATCAGTAGCACCAAGGGTGAGAGCAAAAGTAGAAAACCAGTGTACACTAGTAACCACCAGATCGGCGTGACGTCCAATACTGGAGCTATCATTCTGATCGTCGAATTCCGTTAACACAAGTTCAACGTCCACATGAGGATTTAACTAGTAGACGAATCGTTCTCGAATAGGTTGACTCTTTTGCGTAACCATGGCTGATTGCTTGCTGGCTGCTGATAGTCACGTTGAATATGACGAAATTGTAAGCTGAAATAACGGTTTCTATATGAGATTCGCCGTGGGATTATTTAAACAGGGGAGATCGCTGTGCAATGAAAATCATAGATTTACGTATTCGAAAGTAACAAAGATTTGTCCTTGCTTATACACTTTTTATATTATAAAAGAAATTAATATTTATTCTCATACAAAAAACAGAATATATCAGAATGACTGTAGTGCTTGCTAAATAGTCGTTCATCTGGTGTAGTCTGTACTGAAGCGATAGCACCGCGGAAAGTGAAATTTCACAGTTACACAATACCAGCATAATACCATTATTTAACATACTGTAGGTTGTTACGTGTCGTCTAAAGCGAATGTGATATCGTTCATCAAAGTTTGTCCAATTGTCAAAGTAGTAGAATATCTTAAAATACAAGAACACAGGTCACTCCCATAATTTAAATAATTACAAGAAAACTTTAACGTGAATATGAATTGTTCAAACTTTTTCAATAAATTATAAAAATAAAGTAATTTGTATTGTAGGTTAAACAAAATATGGTAATATTAAGATGAATTAATGGAAGGTCTATTTTTTCTATTTATAAATTCGACCGTGTACATTTTAAACTGAGTTTCCATGACCTTGATTATAAAAATCGTTATATAATCGAGGACACATTTAACCATCAGGATAAAATTTGAAACATCAAAAAATCAGTTACTTCTTTGCTTAGGTATATTTATGTATAAAATGGAATTGCCAAGTTTATCGCGAAATCTCGAATAAGTTTATGCCGAAGGAATAGGTATGAGTAAAAAGAATTATCAGATTAAAAAAGACATACCCATGGAACATACTGCGATTTGCTCGATAGTAAGACTCAGAGAGCGCCTGCAAGACTGACTTAAATTTCAGCTCGTGTCATACACTTTCCCTTTCTTTTGACTTCAGCGACTGGATTGCTATACCTGCGAGTCGATGTTAAGTCACTCCGGTAGGTACGAGCGAGTGTACACGTCATTCACACAGTACGTAAAGACTGAACGAGCGGTTATGTGTTTGTGAAGATTTCTTCTGTGTGACAAGTTGATGGCATTGACAACTTTCAGGAATGTCTCGAATACGCAGTAGCACCTCAAAAGATTATACGATCAGTTTTCTCATTATGCATCCATTAAACTATATATAAGGCTTTTAGAATGTAACTCAACTGTAGAATAATAATAATGACATATAAAACACTATGCACGAAAACTCTTTAATTAAACAACTTATGATACTTCTAGGGCAAGGTACTTACTGAACAAAGGATAATGTCGACAATGCAGCTTCAATATGTACACATACATTTTATGTTAAAAGAAAATATATGAATTTACTATAAAACTCAATTTTTAATATTAACCCTTTCGCTGTGTAGCAAATATGAGATTTCTGTGCCACCAATGTGTGGAAAAATTTGTTTTCAATTGACGTGCTAATATTTGGCATTAAGGTTTTCGAGGTCGCCGAATCGAAATATAGCATCAGAATTTCAAAATTCAAAAAGCCGGATCCAGAATGGCGGCCACTGAAAATAAAAAACGTTGGATATTTATAAAACTTGATATTCTATGGTTTTTGAGGTTGCTGATTTATTATTTTGAATTTCGAAATTCTGATGCATATTTGGATTCAGCGACCTCAAAAACCCCGGAATACCAATTTTTCTAAAAATCGCAAGTTTATATCTTTTTTTAGATGCGCATATATGCGTCATACACATCGGTGGTACGATTTTTTTCCACGCGTATATGCGTCATACACAGTGAAAGGGTTAAGGCGAAATTTTAAAGATGGCGTGACCTCAAAAGGACAATAAATGTATACAGAGTGTACGGAAATTACTGCATCTTTGGCGTATGCCTGTAACTTTGAAACTCATTGAATGATGAAAATGGCCTTTATTTGATCCAAAATGGTAGCAGGTTAAAGTTAACCAATCAGAACGAGACGTCAACAGGAATAGTAGGCACTACGAACTCTGAGTTTTATTCTCTTACTTTTGTTTTTTGATAACATCGATGAGTGCATATACTGTAGACGGTTTGCGCAATTAGCAATTATCTCACCGTCCGAGCGCCAAGGGCTCTGACAGAATACCGATGTTGGTGGAACGCCTTAGCTTCGTGCAGTAGCTTTGCGTAAAACCTACGACTTACAATTGTTTCGAGGTATGCGTTCAGTCAAACAAAAACCTGTTCACGGTATCAAGAACATATTGGAATACTATTTTAATCATAAGCAATCTGGATAGAAACAGATTATTACATAATGAGAGAGAGAGAGAACGAGAGGGAGAGAGATGTTACCAAAAAAAACAAAAATACTGAAATGCATTAAAATGAAAATGGATCGAGAAATTCAGCGTAGAAGAAGAAGAAACTGAAAGTGTATTTCAAGTTCGATATGTCTAATGTCTTGGGCAAGAAGTAACCGTGCTCGGTCACGCACGGTTAATCCGCTCTCCAGATAACCAAATACCGATTAATCGGGATTCTGCTGTAGTTCTTTTGGAATTCGCCTAGCACTAACAATATATTCACACTTTCTTCGAAGTTTACCATTTCAAATACTTAATCTGAAAGGAAGCCAAGGAAATATTGATAACAATCTATCTATAGCTCTAGCTAATCTATTCAAGCTTTAGATCATGCAAATTTGTTAATAAAATGTTCTAAGAAATTATCTCCAAGGATTAAAGAGGCTTGAAATAGTTCAAGATCTTTTTCCAAATAGATCCATTGAATCCAATTGATATCCTTACCATGATTGTTTATCTATGTAGAATAAAAATAATTGTTTATGTACATTTGATCAATTTTGATAAGTTATCCGAATAATTAATATTTTCTGTTATGAGTTAAGAGTTTAGAAAAATAATAGGCAGAGCAAAAAGTAATGAAAATGAGATTTTATTTTACAAATCAAATAAAAAAAAGCAAATATTGTCCTCAACAGTTACAGTGTACAGTTACGGTTAATGAAGGACCAGTGTAAGGAATACTGGATTTTATTTAATTATAAAAAAAAGTGGCCTGCAGAAAAAAATATACACATTACTAATTCATGATGGAAAAAGAATTTAATATAAATTTAACCCAAGCCGATTCACGAAAGCGGAATTCGGAGTGAACAGAAAGGTTATGTTTAGAGAGCAGTTTTTACTTTTTTATATCACTCTACATATTTAGTTTATTGCTCGTGCTTCAGAACGAATGGTACATCCGTCCCGGTTAATTGGCATCTTATGCTTTCCTAGCGCTACCACAGATATTACACATATACTACAGGTTCCATATGATTTAATTCCCTTCAATTTTCAGAGTAAAAAAAAAATAACATTTACTTTTCAGCGCTAAGTAAAAATAGAAGAAAATTACTGAAAAATAATTATTAATAAATAACTATATATATATTTATTTACTTGTAATCTTTGGAACGTCCTTGGCGAGAAAATTAGGACATTTCTTGATGTTAATGTTCTTCAATTATGAAAATATTAAATTACCGATGAAAAAATGCTATATTTTACAATCTATTTTTAGAATTACATCTAAATTATTACCGTGAATTATCTCGGAATATTAGCAAAGGATATACAAAGAAAAGTTTAGTCCAACGCGAAACATTAGAAAATATTTTATTATATGCATCTCGCATAATTATCGAAAAGTCATTTATAATATATATATAATTTCTTTCAAATGTATAAAAGAGTTTGACGCATTAATCCAATTTACATTCTCACTGTGGAAATCTTTTTGATTTATCGTATATCATTTATTTTTTTAATGAGTGAAATATCGTGAATATTTATTCACAAATTTCACTCGACTTTGGATAGATTACAGCTTTTCCGTTAATTCAGGTACAGCTTTAAATAGATCTGCGACTAACCCATAGTCGGCGACTTGGAAAATAGGAGCTTCGGGATCCTTGTTAATAGCTACTATTGTCTTAGAATCCTTCATTCCCGCAAGATGTTGAATTGCCCCAGAAATGCCAACGGCTATATACAGATCCTATAACATTTTTACATTCACAGAATAAAAGCGTTTATTTCATCTGGTCCTTAAAAAAAAATCATTATCTTTTTATATATATTTTTAGGTTACTAATCATTACTCTAAAATTATAAAATAAATGTATTTAACCGTTTTGGTTGATACATTTCTTTTTACGGACTATAATCACACAAAACTCCATCATTGAAGATATGTTAATCTCCCTGAACTTCTAACTTATTTTTCAACAACTACTTTATTTTTTAATATTTTTTGTTATGAGTTAAAATAACAACGACATTAGAAACATTTAGTAAAAGAAAAAATGATTTGCATATAGTAAAATCTCGTTATTCACTGTTTCAGTAGTTGCGGATTTCGTGTATTTGTCGATTTCTCAAAGTATCCATTTTCTATACTCGCGTCTTTGCGTATCACTGTTTGTGGAATTAAGGAGTATCGAGACCTTATTGAAAATATTACCATTCATTTCAAACTCACACCATTGAATTATTGATGCGTGGAACAACTACCAACCAAATTGCAAGTTAATCTACACCGTTTACAAAATAGTAACCACTGGAGTGTTATGAAAAAAAAAAGTTTATGGCCAAAAGCGATCTTGATAGATTCGCAATTTTTATTTTGGAAATGTTTACCCCAAACTTGCATTTAGTTACGCTTAAAATACTCAGCCATTAATTTTCATACAAATCGAATTTTTTTTCTGTTTTTGACTTCCACACTGGATCCGTTATTTTTAATTTGATAATTTCGACTTCAGATTTGGATTCAGCGATCCCAAAAATAGTCAGAAAACATGTTTCGTGAAAGTAGCAGTGATAAAAATCAGTTTTTTTTTTAGAGAACGTCTACAGATGTCCTAAACACTCAAGAGGTTAACTGTCAAAGTTACTTTCATATGCATATGAAAAATGCGCATAAATATCCAGAAACGTTGATTATAGATTTCTAATGATTAAAAAAAAATGTAATCAGCTACATGAAACACCAATGAAGGCTTAATTGCTCCATCAGGATAACCCAGTAAAAAATAAATGTAGAAACAACTTTGTAGCTCCGCATACAATTTTTCTTACAACGTATGTACGTATTTGCGTAGTTTTGCATAGAAATATATTTAACTTTTTGATTTTGGTGTACATCATGATTGTATAGATCACGTGTACAATCAATACAAAAAAACGTGTACAATTACAATGAAAAAAACACGTGGAACTCCTGGACCGATTATATTTCACAGACATGGTACTCGCGGTTTCAGTCTTTGAGATAAAAATAAACTGTTTCCAAACTTATTTTTGAATATATAATCAATTAATAGTGTATACGAATGACTTGATTTTTGTACTGGATCATTTTAACGGTGCAATCAATTTTTCCTTAGTTTTTCGTGTAGTTGGTTACATTTCTTCATTCATTAGAAGCCTATAACCAATATTTCTGGATATGCGCCTTTTCCCATACATAAGGAACTAACTTTGAGTTAATATTTCGAAGACAGTGTCAATGATTAACTTGCAACTTGAATAATAAATATATTTCGAATCAATAATTCAATGGTATATATTTTAAATGAATAGTAACATTCTTAGTAAGATTCCGAAATTTCATAATTAAAAGGTTTAAATGTAAATTCTTTAATGTGTTATGACTAAATATTTTAATGACATGTTGTTGATTTTTGGTTAATGAAAAACAATATTTCTAACGATTTGAAATAGTAACTTTAGTGAACCGCATTTTTGTATTTCTAAGACCATCTACTGTCCTATATTATATTACTCCATTATGTAAATAAGTAATAGTGTACATAGAAGCAATACATACCGGTGCCACAATCTTTCCGGTTTGTCCCACTTGCAAGTCATTAGGTACGAACCCAGCGTCAACAGCAGCCCGAGATGCACCGACAGCTGCATTTAGTTTATCAGCCAATACATAGAGTAACTTGAAGTTCTCACCGGATTTCATTCCACGTCCTCCAGAAATAACTATTTTGGCAGATGTAAGTTCCGGTCTATCGGACTTACTAAGTTCTTGTTTAATAAATTCGACTGAATCAGTCTTGTAATCACCAGCAGGGGCTGGTTCAGTTGCAGCATTGCCACCTTCCAATGGTGTTGGTTCAAATGATGTGCCTCTAACTGTTACCACTGATACATTATCCTTCACCTTTACCGTTTGGAAGGCATTTCCTGCATAAATTGTGCGGACAAAAGTATCAGGAGATTCAATTTTAACAATGTCACTTACTGGAGACACATCCAGCTTAGCTGCAACCTGTAATTAGAATGGGCTTTAATATGTTTTTAAATTTATACTAACGATTTTCGCGTAACACAATACATTTGAAAAATCTGCTCATACCTAATTATGCTTATATATGCCCAATTTTGAGGATAAAAAACAAGAAGCAATTATGTTTAAAAACATTCATGCATAAAAACTAACATTAAGAATCTAAAATGAATTAAAAAGACATAGCATGCTTAGCTAGTATTTACAATACTTTCAAATGTAATCATAATACATTTCAAGAACACTATAATACTATTGAATTGTGTGAAATAATATAGATATTCACAAGCTAATAAAAAAATATTAAAGTTAACGAAATTTAAATATAAAGCTTCAATGCTTCTTCAGCTGTAGGGAACAAATCAGAAAAAATAATAAAACAAAATAAAACTATATGTAAGATTACAGATTAAAATTGCCCTACAAATTCAATCGGATTATTCAAAACTCATGGAAACTAAACCATTCATCGGTAAGGTTCTGTAGTTTCCTACCATGTACAGTTCATATGACAGGCCTGTGTTAGGCACTGTTAGCATCTTTTTCCCCATATGTAATTTAGTCAATCAGTTGTATTCTTTGAAATCTAGGCTTATCTGTTAGTTATTTTTAACTTCAAATCTTAAAAAATATATATTACTTGAAGACTGTCATTTGATACCTTAATAACTCAAACGTATTGAATAATCAGTAATAAATGGAAAAAAATCAGCACTGTTTAGTTAATAATTTTGAAAAAAAACTATCATGTTACAACTTATTATTACATTTCCACCAATGCTTGATTTACAAAGTTAATATATAATATTATGTATGAAGATTGTAATACTAACCCTTGGCAATAAAGTTTTACCAAATGCACTAGCTCCTGCTAAAATGTGACTAAAATTAAATTGTTTCTGGGTTGCTAGAATTAGAGGTGTTAAAGACTCTGCGGTGAATCCTTTAAAGGCATCGCCCTCAGCCACAAGAACTTTGGTTACACCATTTGCCTTACTCACATCTTGAACAACTGAACTACATTTCACACCAGCAACGAGTACTGTGATATCATTACCAATTTTTTTTGCAGCTGTTAATACATTTTGAGTAATTGGCAGTAACTTTTCATTATTGTGTTCCGCAATAACCAAAGTTGATTGAAATCGTTGATACAGTACATGAAACTGAAAATAATAATACTTATATAAGATATATAATTCATAATGGTAAATTGATAGAAAAATTGTAATACATAGTAACGGTCCAACTAACATCCCCAATAATTTTTTTAAATACAATTTATAAATTATCCAAACGTTCTGACTAATTTACACAAGTCATATCAATAATGTTATACTATGATTTTAGTTACTACATAAATAATACTGTAACCTACATTCTTTTGTCATATAAAAAATTGATAAGCTGGTCAAGTCTACAATATATTTACTTACTTGTACATTGCGTTTTAAAATTCTAGAGTAAGTAGCAAGCATGTTTACTAAATTATTTTCTGGCTCGGGCAATAATAGTTTTGCAATGCAGACCAAAGATACCTTACAGTTTTGTCGGACGACTCATATAACTATCAAACTCCTCATTGGCTAAGTCTTTCACGATGAATGATTTTAACCAATGAAAAGTCTAGTTTTCCGAATTTTTTCTCTGGTACGACTAATCCAACAAAGCTGCAAAGGTTCTCTCAAAGTCCAAAGTATATCTCGTGCATCTCTTGCGTATATGCTTTTCGAAATTGACCACATTGACCCCTCAATAGCTCCATTCTCTAACACCATTTTCGACTCGCTGCACTGGATATGCATTAGGGGCCAATTCCCTAGTATTTAACCAATAACATAACATAACAAGAAATGTAAATAATCTGTTTTTAGCATGAACCGACATATACTCTGCGTCGCACATTATAGAGAGAAGGCTTATGGCCCGTTTCTTTGCACCTTTCGACATCTGTCCTCCGGATAAAGTTATCAAGAACTTATTCGGAGGTGAAGAAAATGACCATAAATAAAATTACCCATAGAAAATGTTAAAATTGTTTGTATTATGAATGCATCATTGTTTGAAAATTTGCCACAGTGCCATGATTTTTTAGAATCTCCAATTTCCTTGATTAAAAGTAAGATGTTAATAGCTTACCCATTTGGATTTATTATAAAATGATCTGAAAAATCGACAACATTGTATGCGGCTTCGTGGAAATAAAGCTCGAAAGATTGATTATACTTTGATGGTCCACAAAGAGCACTTGCTTCTTCGTCAAGGTCACACGACCTTGAAATCGTCAAATTGGTTGCAGCTTAGGTGTACAGAGTTTAGTGATCGTGGTTACACATTTAAGGAGTAATTTTCACCTTTAAAATCGAGCCATTGCGGATATAAAAAAAGTTGTATCGACTATTTCTGATTTATCTACAAATATGAGAAATTGCAACAAAATCGATGAATGAAAGTAGCGTCATTCAGTCAAGTAAGGGTAGGCGACAGCAGGACAATAGTAAGAAAAAGTTTAAAAAATGACCAATGACATAATAATGCCCTAATTTCAACGGGTTAAAAATATATAGCACAATTCAGGAATAGCGTCCCAGTAGCTCGAAAGTTAATAGAAATACCCAGGAGATATTGGTAAAAGCCAGCCCCTGTGTATTTTGTATCTGAAATGAATTGTATGGCATTTCAATACTTTCTAGAACTTGTATGCTCCAGTATATCTTCCATCTTCATTATACTAACTAGCCGTCAGACAAAAAGTCCCATAAGGCGATTGTAGTAAGCCCTCTTAGTATTTCTTCGATTATAATGATACTAAAATAAGGGCATAAAATAAGTAAATAAATAGTATCACGTAAGACGTAAGAAGTAACATACGACACAAGTTTTTGAAAATTCTTATTTGATTGATTCGTACATACATGCTGGAAGCTGTATGTTATTTCTTATGTCTTATGAAATGTTATTGTGTGATAGCCCTAAAAGTTATAGTTTATTTAATTTAATTTTTTAATAATACATACACATGTTCAGTAAACATTATAAATCTCGCTTGCAAAACATCTACTCAATGTATTATTTAGTTTTACATCTTTTTTTCTATTAATTATAACAAAAAAATATTTTACATGTTCATACATTGAATTCATATTTGTAGAGCAAATTCTATACAACTTTAAAGCATTTAGTTATTTGTAAATTATAAAAAGGCACATAGTGGTAAATAAATATTTATTACACTTACTAGTATATAAGTAACGAAATTTTTATTTGCTTTAATCTTTTTCTATTTAAGTTAAGCAAGTGGAAATATACTGTTTAATAGCACTAACAAAATCTTTTATCTTAGGTCTAATGATTGGACTTATCATATGAACCACTCTAGTCACAATAGCAGCTATATCTGCGTTAGTCGTAACTACCATAGATAAATGATAAGCGTTTTCTATAATATAGGTCCAGATGAACTGTAATCCATTGAAAAAGAGTTCCTCAATTGTAATTTGTAAATCCTCCATATCTTTGGATGTTATAATTTTGTCGACAATATGCAATAATATAATGAAAACATCAGTACTTATTCCTATAGAACTTGTACCTCTTGCCAGAGATATAAATTTCATAAGAAGATCTGGTGGTATTTGTTTAAATATACCAATTGCATCTCTCATATATTCTAATGCAAGTGTTACATACGTCTTCACAGACTGATCTTCTGTTGCTAAAGATATATTCACTGTATCCTGCACTGTAACATTTGTACTTATTTTATTTACTGTTGTAGCAATTTCAATTGGATCTAGTAGTTCTATGTTATTTATGACATCATTATCTAAAACAAGATCATTTAAAAGATCATTTGGGTTACTAATTCTCTTAACTTCGCGAATGATTGTTCCATTTTTAATTTGATCTTTGTTAATACCAAATAACGCATATTGTATCGTACGTTTATGTTCTAGTGTATGTCGATTCTCTCTCAATAAAGCTTCTAAATCGCGTAGCATATCAGGGAAGTAAGGTTTCAACACATCTCTTAAAACATTAGCAGGAATCCTACAATTTCCAAGGTATGTAATGTAACTATTTATCATGTCCATATTGATATCAAACAGTTGTCCACAATTCATATAGTTATCATACATAGTTGGTGGTTCAAAATAATGTGGGATTCCATGCAAAACAATTTTGTCAACTACAATATAATGTTGTAACACTTGTTTGATAGCTGAATCATCTGCACATTCATTACGCCATATACCTCCTAAGAGAATACTAACACCACCGCTAATTGATAACATGTCATTTTCTATAGATTTATGTTCAAATAATCTTGAAGCAGTATTTTTATTAGGAAATTGGTGTTTTTCTGTCCAAACAGAAGAATAGAATCGACCACTTTGCATGGAAGAATGAATAGTGTAACAACCATTACGTGGTGAAACCATAATCATATCACATAAAGTATTTTTTTCTATGTACTCATTCCAATCTTTGTATACCCTTCCTCCAATATCAATGTATGTAACAGTTACTGGAGCAGTAGAATTCATTGCTGTATTACACTCTATACAATTTCTAACTCTAAATATTGGAATTGGATATATACAATTAACTTCAAATTTGCTCTTGTCCAAAAATACCATATTGAATATTACTCCACAGTAAATATTACACATGCCTGTACAAGAACAATTTATAATTTTGTTATATAATGTATTAATAGTATCTCTTTTTTGTTCGTCATAATCAGATGTTTGTATTCCATAAAGAGTATTAGCAATAAATTGTTTGAGATATGTATCAATTTCATCACTATTATTGCGCTTAAACACATGATAATCACTGCATAATTCATAACATATTTGTTGGTACTTTACAGCTGCATTGTATAAGTGCTCCTCCTGTAAAATTAAAATAATTATCTAGTTCAACCAATCTCAAATTGAATTTTACTAATGAAAATGGAGAACAAATTCGAATTCAGATAATATATTGCAATGTTTTTTAATTGCTCAAAACTTTGCAAAATAAGATAGACTTATTCATTTTCATAAAAATTCTATCAATATAATTAGCTTAAGCATTGAAACAACTCTACTAAATACAATAAATTATCATATTACTATAAATTAATATAAGATACATACCATGTTGACTGGGTGTTTTTCAACTTGTTATAAGTTATATTTTTTAAGCTCCAAAGTCAATACTACTCTTAGATCAAAGATTCTAACAATTGTATGACTGGATGGCATATAAAATATAAAACTTCTTCTTTTTCCTTGTTGACTTTACTTTCCCTATGTGGAAAACAAAAGTGAAGAAATATAAAATTTAAGAAACCATCAATCTAATGTGCATATTAGAGACATTCTAAAACTCATTGCTAGTACAATAAATACTGTTTTGTTTTTGTTTATCTGTATGCGATTGAATAAGATACAACTATAACCATAGTGAGTTTTAGAATACACTCAGTATATGTTATAAAAAAGAATAAATAGAAAAGATAGAACATAAGAAATTTTTTAATTCTACCACACGCTATTAGTAATGAAAATAAATACATTATTTTATTATATTAATGATATAACACTGATCTTTAGTTGAATGCACTAAAATAAAGCACATAAATATGAATTTATACTTCCACTTTCTCATCGGCTAACCTCAAAATCTGATATTGCGACAATTATACTTCTTTAGAGGTTTACCATTTGTCCAAGTTGAGCTGACTGTTGACTCTACTTGACTCAAAATCGTATCATTCATTACTTTTCCATCGTATAAAATTTAGAGAATTAATAACAAACTCAAAATGCCTTCCGCGTCCAACGGATTAGGCCTGTTTTCTTCGTAGCTGAACTTGGTTCAAATCACAGACCACTTATTGGAGACTCGGCACTCCCGTGTTGTAGACTGTTAGTACGAGCGGCAACGCCATCTGATCGAAGGGTTATATCACTAACGCGATATATATAGGTATACACGTGTATATATAGGTATACAGGGATATATATAGATATAGAAGCGTGTATATATACTCACCGTTCTATACTCATCGCC
>JARPRG010000438.1:1380205-1431862 GCA_031001745.1 Hartigia nigra | reverse complement strand
CTGAACTGGCCGAGAGCGTAACCTCTACACCGGGTGACGACTCGGTATCGGTTAGCCAATCGCGAACGTTATCTAATTGGTAACTACGGCCCTTTTGTGACCGTGAATCGAAAAATCACGTCACAACACTCTGCACTGAACTTGATATTAAAGATGCATACGACATGAGGAATGTGGCCGGACAAATATCTCGTCGCATCCACATAAAAAAAGTTGTTCAAAAATTTAATATTCAGCTTAACTGCAATTTTCATTATGATCGTAAAAAGATACTACATTTTATTGCCGCTTGAAGCGTTACGCCATAAATCTAGTATAACTATCTTGCACTTCTATATTCTACAGGAATTATATTTCAATTAGTGAGAACGAGCGCCTTTACGTGACGTTACAGGAGGGTATTATCTATCCTGTCGATTTCTCGCAGGATTATTAGTAGACACAGCAAATCAGAACGTCATGTTTCCCATGTTGGTGCAATTTGCTTTGAGACTCTCGCGCCAAAGAGCCAGGTATCGCAATTATTGATATCAGCCTTTCCGTAACACTACGTCGTATTATAATTTTCACTTGAAATTAATCTCACAGTAATCTCATAATAATATATGAACCATTTATTATTCTTATCGGCACGAAGCAAAGGGCATAAATATAATAATTTGATACGAAGTGAAAGAGAACTAGTGGGAAAAAAAATCCAAGAAATATTATCCATTTCCGGGAAATACGTCGAAAAAACAGTAAAAGAAAAGAAGAAATATGTGTCGCCCAGATGTATAAGGCAGAAATGTACTTATATTTGTGGCTTCGATGTAGCAATACGAGGAAGGAGAAACCGTTTGATTTAAGTCGGTTATCCCCTCAGCAGAAGATGGAAAAATTGTTCGATTTCCCAGATAGCGTGTAGATGGATAGAAAAGAAGGAAGCTGTACAGCTAGCAGCGTCGAATCGTCGTTGGTGACGGCAGCGGAAAGGTTTCTATTGGAGAAGATGGCTCGAAGGTATTGGCTTCGATGTGCTTTTGATATGTTTTAATTCGTATTAGGAAACATGGCCTGTGAGTGGCTGCCACGAGATGGTACGGGTATAATCAATATCGACAAGAACCAACCCACGTTCCCTGAGGGATGAATCCTCCTCTTTTGATCTCGAATGCCTAAAGAAGGAAACTCAAAGAAGCACGTATGTGTATATATCCCACGATAGACCAAACAGATTCCTCGCGTCGTTATATAACGAATGACACAAGTGATACGTAAATATATTTTGTACAGAGGACTAAGCATCCATTTCTCTCACTTGCTTATCATATCTATACGATTTGATTCGTTATCGTTCTAAATTATGTTTTGTTGCTAAGTATACGTCTTTTTATTGTCAGATCATACAGATAGTTATTCAAAAGTATTACACGACTGGCAGTTAGCTTTATGGGTTTACCAAAGACATAAAATGGACGACAGTCAACTTCAGCTGGTATAAACCTTTATGTAGAATTATTCATGACAATGTCACCAGCTGCAGCTGGATGCAAATGAACGATTCCGTTGAACGTGACAATACGATCTCGTTAAACAAATAAAATAATGTGAAGCTCTTGATGTTAATAATGTTATGAGGTTGACTTTCTTTTTTTTCATGATACCACACTGCTCTGGTTAATGGAATCACTCATTTGCGGCCAACTCTATAAGCTTACCAGACTACACGCATGTTAATACTCGTCTCCCATTAGTACATCATTCCATGAACATTGATCTCCGTTATTCTCGGTATCATTATATTTTGTCAATTGCGCTCCTTCATAATTTTCGTGGAAAATGGTTACCTGTCTTCGTCAAAGGGTAACGAATAGAAGGAATTTGCTATTTCAATTGCCATTAAAAGTTTAACTTTCGTTTTATACCGTTCGCTGGATCCCTCAGACCCAACAGTAGCAAATAAGGCTTAACAATGATGGAGTGTCAATGGCATCTTTGATTTATTCTAATTTCAAGAACTTTTAGTAATGCATTTAATAGTACAGTAGCTCCATTTCTCCGTAAATATTTCTGTGTTAACCATTAGTGTTTTTTCTCTCTTTATTTACTTTTTCTTTACAGTACTTTGCTAATTAAGCTTGTTAATACATATGCGTATTTCTGTGAGTACTCAAAAAAGCCTGTGCTAACCCGGAGCATGGTGCAAAAGCTGTCGTACAACGGGTATCGGTTATTAATATGTAATTAAAAGTCCCGTGCTCTTGGGTTTTGACATTTTCATCAGCTCGCGTAACACCCGTTAATACCAGTCGGGATTTAATAATTTTCAAGCGGGGAAATTAATGAAAACCGGTTATCATATTTCTCGAAGGAGCATTTTCCCCGGAGTACGGTGTCAATTTGACGAATCAATTACCCTTGAGTTTACATTCTTTCCTTATTAACGGTAATAACCAAGGGTACACTTTGTAAAAGAATCCAATAATTATCGGTACAACGAAAACTGATGAACGGAAGCAGATAACGTAAGAAAAGATATGAAGCTATATTCTTCGCGACAGTTTAGATAAATTTCAGTGCATAAAGCCAACAATTAGTATTACACTTTCTGTCAGTTTTTTTCTATTGCACTCTCATAAAATTTCACCAAAGATTAGCCGCGGAACCATTTACCGCTTCGCCTATAATTTTAGACGAAACAAAAAAAAGAACTAGACTATAACAGAGCATTCGGAAGAATGAAATTAGAGAAACAAGATAAGTACAGGTTACTGAGGAATCCAAAATTATGGACTGTTATTGAGCTAGGGCATCGATTTTGAGTCATCGGGTTAAGGGGAAAAAAAGGAAAATGGGTAAGAAGGAAAAGGAGAGAACAAAGAAGAAGAAGAGGAAAGGGTCTTATCCTTGGTCCTTGCTGAATAGGGAGATGCGACACGAGGGTGAAATCGGGCAGGATATTAGGGGTTGAAACTAGGGGTAGTTCCGGCGCAGACACTAACCGCACTTTACTACATTAACTTTTATGTTAGTGCATTCTACCGTGTGGCTTACCTGTTAGTGACGTCCGTCCGTCCTTCCGTTCTTTAGTTGCCCCGTAACCTGACCAGTAACCATCACGCGTGCACACGCCGCCATTACTTGCCTATTACTTGCCAGCCACCAGCAATTCGGGGCTTACTTTTCCCGATGGCTAAACTCGCGTTACTCGTTCCACAGTTTGCTACAGCCTCCACAAATGTGAAATGTCAAACTATTATCGAGCAACAGTGTCCTTCCTTGTTCTTCCTTGTCATGAACACCCCTTCGCTCCAACGTCCCTTCAGCCAACAAATCGTCACATACTCGCTGATTTTCATTCGTTTCGTCCTCTTTCCTTATTCCATTCCGAAATTGCTATTTTTCGATCGGCTGCTCGAATATGGCACCATACATAATTCACGATGAATATATTTTTTTATTTCCGGTTCAATGAGTCGCTGCGCTATTTTGCTGATGGAAATAAAATGTTACCTTTTTTTTTTGTTGGATGTCGATGAAAATTAATGGGATGAGAGTGAACAGTCAATGACAGATATATGCATGGAGCATTTACTAGACGTGTTTTCTTACTAGATTATTTTTGGAACTAAACGTAAAGAGTCGGATTGAAAACGAAAATTAAATCTGTCCGTCAAGTTTAAATATTTGTTCGTGTACCAAATGGATGAAAGTAACTCTATATTAATTCACAAAAGCAAAGACAGCCGGAACCATTTTCGGCGCAGTTATGTATTAAATATTAAATTTGTGATACGTATGTTCAGAGAGGGAGAGTCTAGTAACTGAGAGCATCTGCAGATTAAACTGAAACTTTGTCATTATTCTAATTTGTTGTATAACTGTAGTAGATACTCAATATCGCTCATTCGCAGCCTTTGCCATTATGTGCTAAACTTTGTCAACGATTTGCCAAAGTCTTCACGAAGATCTTTGCTTTTGGAACAGAAGAGGAACTCTATTCGTGTGTACGGTGCATTTTGGGTAAAAAAATAGGTCCTGTCTCGATTCATTTTCCTTCTTCGCGGTAGTACGAGAACAGGATTTATAAATCCTGTTTCAGCCCGGCATACGCAACAAATAGGCTCAGATCAGGGACAAAGAGATGAGATCAGACTCATCAGGATTTATTCATCGAATGACCAATCGTAGATCAGAATGAGAAGAACGAAGTCAGACCCATAAGGACACAAGCAGTACCTATTATTTTTTAAATCAAATAATACAAATATTTTGTTCGGTATTATTGTTTCTGTTGATCGAATGATCTAAATTATTGAGACTTCATTCTATAGAAAAATTTATTTTCAAAAATTACATATCGCTCAATTTTCGAGGGAGTTGAAAAAACTCTTATATATCTTCCACGATTGTATTCGTCAAAACCACGAATTATTTACCACTATACTGCCTTTAGGCATCTACATATTTATATGACAAGATACTGTACAAGTAGGTATGTGTTTACGTCACGGGGGTTATAAAATATTCAAAATCTATATATGGCATTTACAGGGGTGGCTGATCCTCTACAGGCCAACGCAGTGGGTTTATTATATTTTAGACGTGTCTCCTTCCAGCCTGAACCCTCAAGGTCTGAAGTAAGGCGAAAGGGAAGGAAAGTGAAGGAGAAGGTTGCTAACGGGTTTCTTTATCCTCTGAGCGAGGAAGAAACATGGAACTACATAGAGAAAACCCGACAAAATACGATGGTATACGCAGAAATACATGTGCGCGCTATCGCACTCTGTGCTTAAGGAAAGAAGTAAGGTTGGAGAACTAGGATGTAAAGCAGGAAAAGGAAACGGGGTGTGAGAGCGTGAAAGATAGAGGGGAAAGAGGTATCAGAGAGTGAGAGAGAGAGAGAGAGGGAGAAAAAGAATGGTGGTAGTAACATTTTTCAGTCTGGCATCCATGAATCTGAAATTGAGTGGATCAGCCATCTGCGCCACTGCTTACTCTTACGGGAAATCTGTATTCGTCGAATCCAATACTGGAGATGCGCACTGCTGCACGTGCTGGGCGTTGTGAAAAAAAAATGTAATCCCTTTACGTTTCATTATCTTTCTTTGTGACTTAACGGATGGGCTGAATTCTATTATCGAATTAGTACTTTATGAGATTTAATGTATCTTTCTGGCCTTTGCTTATGAATAGGTAATATGTATGATTTCAATTTGTCAATAGATTATCCGGATTCAAAAAATAATTGTTGGTATGACTCCTTTTTTGGGTCTCTTATTGTTCTGCTCAACAGTATGAGAACAGGATTTGTAGGTTTCAGGATCAAATCAGGACAAAGGCAGAACTTATTTTTATTGACTCAGTATAAGCTGACGTTTAACTATATACGGTGAAAGACTGAAATATTCACTATAATAATGCTTTACTAAAGTTTTCAATTAATTGAGAGGAAGATTCATAAAGTTAACCATCTCGATAAGTGCTTCATGTATACTCGATGAATAATTGTCTAAAATCTACTACGCGAAGGTTTGCTTCAAAATGAGATTAATCATAACTTGTGAGAAATCCAAAGTTAGATAACTCAATTAAGTGTCGTTTTTGTGGCTTTATTAGTATACCTATTGAAAATTAATGATTTCTATATGCATTACCATATGTCTATTTAAGTGTATTTTCATAAATTACTCTCATGAAAGATGATATGTGAAAATATAAGAAAAGTATATAACAAAATATATCTTATTATACGATTTTTTTTTTTCGTTTACGAATTTATACGACACTTAATTTTTACTCGAGTAGCTAGATGTATACTTAATTAATATTTCTTTTGATAAAAATGTGTATTTTCCCTTGTACCAAATTACGATGACTGCCACCATTAACGCCTGATTTATGTTCTTCCACTTTTCTTCAAATCAAAGTACACGACGAACCTAAGCAAAGCGGATTCAGCTTCCTTGTCCCACGAAGAACTAACATTACGACAAATTAATTGAAAACAAAGGAAATTAATGGGCATAAATTTGCTTCGCTTCTGACGTCATCACTCCTTGTACGTGTGAATACATGAAACTCTGAACAGTCTTAGTTGGTGGAAATTTTTTACTTATTTAATTCAAAAGAACCAGTTCGCGTTTTAACCCTTTGCGCTCCAAGAATTATTTTATATAAATGACAAGCAACTTCAGTGTTGCCGTAACTGCTCCACTGGAATATAAAAGGTTCAAGTATAGTTGTTTCTGTACACAACAGTAATCACGCAAGAAACATTTGATTCGTTCATAAATGGGACTGCAGAGAAGTTAAAAAAAAAATTCATACATTTTTTCCTCCATGATAACGATACAGAATATGGGTAGTCTGTTTCTATAATAACATAATTTTTTATTTAATTCGATGACTAATAACGAATGGCATCTTAATAAAAAATAAATGAGCTTCAACACTTTTATGCTTCTATTGATTATTGGAAACACAGCACGTGTCACCCGCATAAAAAAGTGTATTACTCATAAATTATGTAACCAATTCTCTTTCATTTCGATTGACACATAAAGGAGAAGGAGAAAGACACCATACTCAGTGGTTTAAGAATCTTAATGATATTATTGCCTATATTGCCTATTAGGACAACTCAAAATAGAATTTAACATTGAACAGATATATCTTACTGGATGTCTATGATCAAACTGATGCTGATCAATGAATGCTGTTGGCGTCGGAAAGTATTTAGAAATCTAGACGGTACTCCGACTTAATACGGACAAATAGCCCCGAGGGGAATGAAATTCAAATGCTTCTTAACCGAGAAAAGCAGAGCATAGATCTAAACTAGAAGGGCAACAGATAAAGTATTGTTTGAACTTTAGATACGTGATTTGGCAGTACAAGTGGGTGGCGCTCTTGTTCTTTGTCATTATGATTAAATGGTGAAATTAAAAAATATGATAGCAAAGGAATTTATTCTATTTCGACAATGTTTTGATTTTATAAAAAGACGATACAATTATGTCAACCACGTGATTTGATGGAAAATTAGCGAGTCTTATTGAACATTTTGATTGGACCCTTTTATAAACTCATCAATCTGCACAAACTTTATTGATTTTTAATTGTTATAATTACAATTAAATTATATATTGGAAATATATAGTCGACAGACAATAGTTCACATTTGTAGCTCAGTTATATCTTTGATGTGTCTCAGTCATACTGCTGTAACTTTACATTATCTTGCATATATCTTAAATGCCCAAGGGTATATAAATATTTTAAGTAAATGGGTATTTAACAAAGATTTCTCTACAAACGCATTTAAGAAGTAGCCGTGAAATTCCGTCGGCGTAAAAAGGCACAGGGACCAATTAAGTAATTGCAGTGTAGGGCATGAAATATGCAAAAGGTGTTGACCGAAGTGCGAGACGTGAGAATATGGCGGGTGGCGCAAAAATGAAGGGTGGTGCGAATTATAAGTTTTAATTACTCGAAGATGAGTAGATGGATTACTTCGTACTTCTTCCACAGCTCACTTTTAACAGCTTGTAGATTCATCTCAGCTGACAGCTTTTATTACACGATGAAACGAAACAAGCTACAACGTGGTTCCGTTGAATAGTAGTCAACTTTGATGAGACAAAAATTGATGTATGCAATTTATCTATTGAAATGACGTGAGATGCGAAAGAAATCCTCTAGTCATATATGCATTTTTAAATGTTTATATATCATCAATATCATTAAAATAAATATTATTAACCTAACCTTAAATGGAAATAATCTTTTAGAATTTATATTCGATAGAATTCTATGATATTCCTACTGTTTACATATGTATGCTCATAAGTCATAACATACTGTCAGTTGTATTCATCTTACAATGACAAGTACATACAGCATGGCGCTTATAATTAATTGAAACATAGTATATGTATATGTGATTCATGATAATTTTTTTCTCCTCGTTGAATCTTCATATTTTCATGTTTGCTATTTTTGTATGCGCTATATTATTGGTATAGTGTCGAATAGTCGGAGACACACGTATGATGCAATAATAAAATTCCTTACACACCCGGTATATTGAGTTTTGAAATCGTAAAATCTGTTTTATGGAAATGCCTTATTGGCTGTGTGAGATCTCGTGATAACATCGCAACGCGAAATACTATATTCTGATCAAATGATATATCCTTGCCAGTGTCTCTTGAAACTTATGCATAAATCATGCTCGTACTAACCGAGTATCTTATGGTGCATCATGTCGCTTGCGGTTGCTTTTTTTTTATAGAAAAATCTCAGGATCCATCCAGCGATAAAGGAGCTCCAAATAAAAGTTGTCGAATTCACTTAAAAGTTTATGTCTACGTGAAAATATAGTGTCAGTGCTTGCTGAATAAAGTGTCAAGTGAAAATAGTTAAACAATTAGTTTAGTCATAACTAATAATCCTTATTAGTTATGACATCGATCGACAGTCATAGCACGGCAGATCGCATTAAATTCCTATGGCTACGTATGAAGCGCTGAGTAGACATTCATACTATGATTAATGCCCGAAAAGGTGCATTAATCATGCACCACCCCTTTCCTAAATGTAGGATTATAATGGTGTACAGAGTACTCCGTAAATCCTATTGTAAGTGCGCAAAGCCATGAAATTCCACATACGTTGAAACATACGATGGTTACAACTACATTTCTCCTACATTGTCTAATCTGCATCAATAATTAGCATGTGATTGGAATAAGAAGCTAAACAAAAATTGTATGAATTATTCGTACGCAATCTGTTTGGCTGTACGCAGTATTACATTTTCTTATTCAACAAAATACGAGATATTTAATGTGATGCTACTACAACTTATAACAACAATATTATAACGACGCAAATGCCACTGGAAAAATTAATCCAACAATTTGTTAATCGATAAAATGTATTGCAATGAAATTTTAATGGCAGTGAAAATTTCCAAATAGTAGCTGTAAAGCATTGGATGAAATTTCATTTCATATGTATTCAAATTTATGTATATTTTACTTTAAGGTAATTCATCTAGATAAGTTGCGTGCATACGTGAAACTGAAACATGATAACGAAATAGACTGTTTTATGCATACATTGATTTCTCATCGCTTAAGGCGATGATAGCTTTAAGAGCTACGCTTTTTGGAAACATCGAAATGTAAATATAAGAAAGTTTTTAATGGCTACGTGACATTGGATAAAGGTATAGCTATATGTTATTTCTAGGCAGTCAAGTTTCTAAGCGTCAAGATCGACAGAGAATTTTCAGGATAAATGGAGCCGAGACGATCTAGTACTAATTAATTTTCGCTGTTTCTGAATATTAAAGGTACATCAGGGACCAAAGTTCGCGCAAATGGTCCTCCAAATTAGGAATTAAATTGTGTCGAGGATTTCAGCACTTTTGGCTTCGAAGAAACAAATATACATAATTGAAGTTAAACTCGTTATACGAGGTTCAGCGAAATCCATGATAGTTATTTTCTCACGAATACAGCAAGACCTAAATATAGTCCAAAGCAAAAGCCACTGTAACGATGGAACGAATCATAACGAAGAAATGAGTATTCATCCACGTACTTTCAAACTGAAAGCAATTACAAATGCGTAAAACAAACTTCGTACAACCAAACCAAACGAATTCATGTAAATAATTGAAATACCGAATATCTGGATCTTTACCAGACACCTTCAATAAATTGTAAAAATATCTTCTTGTCCGTGATAAAAAAAATCCTTATCTTTATCTTTTCATTACGCAACGCATATATGCCTATTATTTGTATACAGTATCCAAACTGGTCAATATTTGGCGCTAACCTAAATCAGTGGTATGGAATTTTTACGAAACGACATAATAACAATTGATACCGTATGTTTCATTGAGGATAAGCTCAATGGAAATAGAGTATGATGATTTGGATACTTAAGCTCCTTAGTCGCGTGTGCGGTTTACGTAGTGCACAGTGAACGTCTATTGATGAGTTACGTGTCGAAGCGGGCAATTTCGGCAAATGGTTTGGAACGGCCTTTTAGCGTGCCGACACTCATGCTCTAAGTGGAGTTCTAGGTGTACGCAGAATATCGATGCAAAGCCAGATCAAAGGTGTGTGTAGCATTCCGTGTGGGCATTCAATGTGGAACGACGATCGAATCCCTGCTATGTATAGACGCATCGCTGGACCATACAACATCCCCCACTGTAACCACCCTCACCATCGTGATGGACTCCGTATTACACCAATCAACATCGACGTCCTCTAACCCCTCTTCCCTACTTCTCACACCCATTGCCATTGCAATAATGTGAATTTCAATTTGAATTGGCATTTCTGTCAAGATTTAGTTACATTACATATTTTCAGACACTACACGCAAGGAACACGTGTTAATATCTTATTCATTTGATCACAAAAAAGATCACAAGACACTTTAGGCTTGGCAGAGGATTGAATTTAGAGTGTTGAGTATTTATATGTATGTATCTATTAGATTGATATTTTATGGAGAATGTGAAAAGTGATATCACCTGTTCGGTAATATAAAATAATGCTTTTATTTTACGATAGTTTTCATCGAGATCGAGATTTTCGAAGTTTTTTGTTTTTTCAAACGAGATGCTCGACCAAAGAGTTAAATAAAGTAATTTAGCAGGTGAACTATTTTGTTGGTCATTCATGGTCGCTTGCCGACCCTTTCATTCTACTTCGTCGTATTACCGAAGTAATTTATGAACACTCGTTAGTTACGTTAGAGAACTTTTTTTTTTGTTTGAGGCAATGTAAACATCGTGGACCCTTCTTTCTCAGTTAGGTCGTGCGAAACAACGACCTTTTTTACCAGCTTGGAATCGTCCGACTTAAATTGTGACACGCATGCGATATACACTATGTTGCTATGTCCCTGGGTTAACAAAAATTGAATTCAAATAATTTATCACGGAACTATCACTGGTCAAACCGTGGAAAGGCTCCATCAGTGCATCATAAGTATATCTACTGAGCATATTTAATGTTTATCTTGATCTAAGCTAAAAGCAGTTGAAGAAAATGTTTACTCATGCAGCGTCCATTCTGGATCTAGCGGAATTGTACAGTGTCTGCACAAAGCTCAGATTTCATTTCCACTAGAATAATATCAACATTTGATCTGCCAGGTGCTGGTCAGACGTGCGTAACATCCTCGATTTGGTGTTTATCCGACTTCCTTTCCAGCGTCCTGCTAGAGATCTGGTCGCCTGATTAAGGCTTAGCCAGAGCCAATAAGTTCAATGATACGATATTTGAAATAATTGTATCAGTCTTTATTGACAATGCAGACAATGACACATAGTTCTAAGGTAGCCAATAAATCATTGACTATCAAAAATAAATAAGTGTTAGCAGCGTAATTTTAAACAATTTATATGGCAGAACGATAGCTCAGATGACCAGTTCGCGTGATATTTCGCGATAAATCAAGCAACATAATAAAGTGTTATTCGTCAACCGCTTGAACCGTTGTATCGATTTATTTCAGTCCAATCAAACGACATAACATTAACGATATTGATTATATTGAATAGAGTGTAAATATATTTTTGAGAACAAACCTCGAAATGTTGCTCTGCGTAAAGTGCTTTTCAGATAATGATGTTCTCTAATACTAAGGCTGTGTATTCTCTATTGGCATTCATAAGTAAATATTGTTGCCTTAATCTATATAATTACAATATAATCAATCGAGTTAAGGACGGTGACCGTTCAAGGGATTTATGATGTCACACGAGTCTATTGAAAATATGTTTTCATCAATTTAAATTTTATCTAATCCAGCGTAATGTACTAGGTTATTTGTATATATTTATGCAATATATTAGTAATTATCCCAAGATAAGAAAACTCACCGAAGACGCCTTATCGCAGGATTTCTGGTAGTCCAGGTTTACGAAGCAGCTTGAGAACTCGGCTGGAACGAGAGGAAAGAAATTCGTTATTCGTTTATCAGGGATTATGCAATAACATACCATAACTGATCGTATCTCATAACTCGTTCGCATTCTGCGCTACCATTGTATGCATATTCATATTGCATGGCTTCAATATTTCGTGAGACAAATGAAAGCGTTATTGTTTTCCGTTAAAGGATATTTTTCATCTTGATACAAGTCGCCTTCCAGCTCGTACGAGAAACATTCAAAAATAAAAGAAAATATTCGCTCTCAAGTGAGAATACCTGTTGGTTATATAAATAGCTATGGGCGAAAACAAATATTTTTTAAAAACGTTTAGAAAAAAATTTCGTAGATTTAGGACAACTAAAAAAGCATAATAACAAAACACGAGACAATTACAATAAATTAATATTTCACGACAGATTCGAATAATAATAATAATCAACTCCGCACAGAGTCTCTGATAGATCTGTAGAATTTTTGAAACTATGTCTTTCTTTTTAAAGGAACTTAAAAACGTCTATTGACAATATGAATCAGTCTCATGGATTTTACTTCGAAGAGATTTTTATGGATGGATCATGGATATATATGATCTATGATTGATAAAATCTTTTTTTTACGCAGGATATCGTGAAACCTACCTATCGAGCATGTAATAGATTCATACGCATAAGAAGCAGAAAACGATAAACTAAATATAGAAAAGGAACGTAAGGTTGAGGAAGAAAGAAAAAAGTTGACAGATAGGTCAGCCATTGTCTCACTCGATTTCACTATCTTTATCGGTGAACGCAGGCTGTGCCGAAGCCTGACAGCAGTGAGCCCGTATGATTGATATCTATCTCATCCCTTTTTCCGTCCCCAGCCGCACCCTATCGCTCTTTCAGATTATAACATCCCCAGACTCAGCCCCGCAGCCGGCTCGGTCGATACGCCTATTATGAAAATTGAAAATAAAAGCATTCTCACTGCAGAGATCAGAGGGAGACCGGAGAGGCAGGAAAGAAAGAGAGAGAAAGAGAAGCGGAGAGGAGAGGACAGGAGAGGAAAGAGAGAGAGAGAGAGAGACTTTGCCATGATTTCTTTGTCTTGGGAATACGCGTTTGCCTAGTGAATTATTCATACAAATGGTGGTCAAAATATTGAGAAAAATGTCGATAAAATCGATTGCCCGGTTGAAGACGATGTCTTTAAATTTTCGGCTGATGACGGTACAGACAGGTGAAAAATTATGGAGGAAATATTTAGTACTTCTAAGAATAACCTAAACTGTGCAAATATTATTGATTATCTGTACACATATGTATAAAAGATGCGTATAAAAAACAATGTTGAAATGAAATATTATTGTCTGCTAATATCAGCTGACAATAAGTCACGCAATATTTTGCTTACGAGGAGGATATGCATTTTTAAAACACGGTATACAAAAATTCAATGTTAATGGACGTCATTCGTGCTTCGATATATTTTTGCGAAATAGCATATTTATTTTGATAAATATTTTATTTTATATAGACATGTTTTTGCGAGTAAATTACTGTTGCGAGGAATTATTATTACGACAGTATTTCGACTTGGTGGGCAATTTTGGGAAATGGCGTAATTGAGTAGACTAGGTCGAAACTGCACACGAAGGGTTAAAACGTTTGATACGTTATGCACGTGCGTACTAACGCATCCATGTTCCGTACAAACTGCATTTATGTTTGCTTCAATTTATGCATTTGCATTTCCGGCTGGTCGGTATGCTACTCATAAACGTCAGCCAACATATACGCAACACCTGCACTGGATAAACTGGTGCGCTGATTGTTACACGTAAAAACGTGAATCGTAGCGATCGAATGACAGGCTACAATTTTTAATAAAATCATAAAATGATTAAACTGAAGTTAAAAGGTCCTTTCCATTGATGATGAATTTTTACGGAAAGCAGGTCAAAGTATTATTTTGGCCGAACATAATTATAATAATTCCTTTAATGATAATTTAATATTTAAAAAACTAACTTACAGCGCTTTTGTATGCAAGGGATAAATGGGAGACATTATAAAATATAAAATGTCCAAGATAGATGCATGCTTGCAAATGTTCATTGCAAGCGCAAGATGGCGAAGGGGAGAACGAAACGTAGAAAATACAACGCGAAAGCGTTTAACGTCACTGTCAAGACGATAATGATGTTATCGAACAAAAGCTTCAATCAGCTATTACTTCCCTTGTATTCGTCAATTGACCTTTGCGATACTCTAGACGAATAGTAGATGAAGCCCGCATTAAACGACCCTACATAAAGTAGTCATTATGTCAGACTATTCTTTTCTTTACGAATAAGGATTCCATTACATTTTTACTTCTTGCACTATATTCAATGCATCACGAAGATTTTTATAATGACTGTTACAAAATATAATGTGAAGGACAATTTTCGTTGGAAATAATAAATATGATGACGATATTGCTTTTAAAGCAAAAAAGAGTTTCCTAAATGTTGACCTGATATAGACCAGTAAAATTTGGTTTATTTGAATATTCTGATAAACCTCAAACGATAGCTTAAGTATTATTAAACATGCTCGGTGGATGCGGTTGAAGGGCGATTCAAAGATACGAGAGATAAATAATACCTTCGGGTGAGCAAAAAGGAGAGGTAGATAGATGAAGACTGCGGTAAGTAGTGGGTTAGAAAGGGTGGAAAGCCATGAAAAAAAAAAGGAAATTTTTATAAAGAGCATGGAAGAAAAAGGCAAGTATCCTATTTAGTGTACCTCAGTTTCTTGGAAGATCTTTGAAGAGCTGAGAAATCTGAAGACCGAGGGTAAAAAATAAGTCATCTAAGTTGAGAAACCGTGGAAAATAAGCAGTTGACGTGAAGCGAGAACTTCATCTCGTGCAAAGGGGATGAAGATGAAAGAAGCACGAGGAATGGAAATGAGTAGGTATATATTATGGGTAGAGCAGGGTTTGAATGGGTTCGACTTTATATAGAAGAAACTGCAAGGGGTTAAGTCAATTTTCAACCTGTAAACTCGACCCAACGAGCGGTTAGTTTACATGGACCATATGGTTCTTAATTAAAATTATTTTCTAATTAGGATCCTCAGCTCGAATTAATTTCCTTATATCCTTCAAATGGTTCAAATATCAAGAATCTCTTGAAAGACCTTGATAGTGAATTCCATAATTCACGTTATGTTATGGCATTCGCAAATATTGTCGTTATCAGTGATTACACAATTTTAAAGGAATTATAATTATTTCTTTATCAGAATGATGTATGGCATGTTTAACATTGACCAAATGTCATTTTAAAATCCAATGAAACTGTGAATACTGATATGGATGGATTTCCTCATTGGCAAATAGTCTGCAATCGATGTTTAATATTTTTCAAATTTACTTTATCGATTTTTCGTGTAAGTATATATAGCTCACGTATATTGTACAGGAAATACATGAATTTCCTAGAAAATAAAGCCGGAGTGAAATATTAAAATGATATAATCCACTGCAATGCCAATGGATATTTGAAAATTTAACAAAAATAAAAAATTAATATTTTCTCGTGATATTTGATTAAACGAATTTAAGTTTGTTCAACTCACGGGTTTATAATGTATATACTGTATATATAGCATGTGTACATAGCGTGGACTAGAAAGTTCAGCGATATAGCGCGATTAGTGCAAATGGACTATCTCTGAAATCACTATAATACATTATACCGTGGTTTAATAAGCTTAATAATCTGACATAAATACTCAGCAGCTGCAGTATGTAAACGCAGTTGCAGGTGTAATAACCAATTCACAATCCACTGGTTTCGCTTTGTGGCTTTGATATTCCTATCCTTTATAAAATGTCGATTTTCTTATAAATTGTTCGAAATTATGAAAGAAACAATGAAAAGCACTGGCTGATATAGAATTATAATAGACTAGAAATCTTGCAGCACTTTGTGTTCCATTGGGCACTCATAGTCATTGCTGTATGCATTCTAATGTACATTGAAAAATTACCGAAATATGGTGCAATACGAGTTTACGTTCCGTAATAGCGAATTTAATAAACACATACCGATCCGCACTATGATGCCACGATTGCATTGTGCAGTAGTCATGTAAACTAAAGGTATGCTGATAATTTCAAATTGTCTGGATTCCTTTCACATAAATACACCGTCATTAATAGCATCGATGATGCACTATAGAATTGCAGCAATTCCAAAATTGATTTATTAAATGATCAAAATGATCAAAATCCAAATTAAGATTCTAATTCCTGCTGGTCATCAAATTCAGCAACAATTACCATAATTTTTATCGAGTTGGAATACGTGCAAAAATTTGGACGGAGCATTTGATAACATAAAAATATTCGCAATATTTTCAGTAAACTCAAATAATTTAGAAAAAGTTCGATATTATTAAAATGCATTAAAAGTCGTCAAAAACAATACGTATAAGTACGTTGTTGCTGAAAATGTAAATGGAACTTGAGATAATTCTAACCAAAGAGAACCCACGATCTTGAGAGACTCTAATATGAAATGCGACTAAAGGAGAAAAGGAGAAAAGTTAAATCTAAGACACCGAACAATAAGAATTGAAACAGATTTACTTTCACTTCAGCCTCCCTTCACTAACGCTAAAGACCGACGTAGGGATTCGAATATCTTCGCCACTGTCTCTACAGTTTCTGTAACCATCATACACGTTTCAAGGAAAAACGGATATATATTATGCAAGCTAATCCTCTGGTACCAAGGTGGAGTCTCACCGACTCCTGCTATATAGAATATTCCAATTACCTCGTCTTGTTTTTCTTACTCGTGAGCGGAACAATTTAGTAATCGTTAAATTGAATGTATAATTCGGTTTTGATTTAGCTACAACCCATTTCTGTTACTTAAAAAGACAAATATAAATCAAAATAAAAGTACATGAAATTTTTTTAAATCTTCAGTATTTCAAAAATCTCTTAGACTCGTCCTCAGAATATAATAACATTTTAAAGTATATACTTTAATATAATAATTTGTGATAACATGTGCGTACACATAAGGGATAGACTAATAATAGAATTGCTCAGGAATTAAATTATAAATATATGATTAATAAATCTGGATGCTCTACGTAATCAATGTTTTGCTTTTATCATCTATTTAAGAGTTTTTTTTCAAAATGTACGTATCATATATATACTATTTTAAATACAGGAATGATGACAGTCATATATATTAAAGCGCAGAAATAAAGTTAACGAGCGTATAATAAAACGCAATGTCAATGCTCCATGTAATGCATTCTAGATATTCGCCATTCCATATATGCAGGAAGTATCGTGCTGTTTCCGGTAAAGACAACAGCAAGTCTAGCCTTCTTGGGCTTAGCAAAGATTTCGTGCGAATGTTTCAACAAGTCCGTGGACGGGGTGGGGAAGGATTCGAACGTGTTGGGTTTGGGATAGGGATTACCACCTGCAATGGTTGGCAAGAGGGATGGTGCAAAAACGGCGTTAGTGAAAAAGCACACGAAGTTCTGGAAGCAGAGTTAGACTGAAGGAAAATTTCGCAGAAATCGAAATATATGCTAAATTAGACAAATAAAATATATTTCTATAGAAAATCATTCACCTCAATACTTAGTAACCAAAGTTTTACACAGACACACGTGTGATTTGCTAAAGATTGTATTTTCTGGAAACTATAAAGAAAAAAAAAAGAATTGAGTTCAGAAACTGACTATATTCTTGTATTTATTAAAACGATTCGCATTCCAGATATTCCGGAAATGCTATTCGGTTTATCTTTGATTGTAAAAATATCTTCAACGTCGAGGAATCGTGGGGGTAAATATCTGCTTTTATTCGGGGATATAGATTCTTAATAAAGTACTCTTGGAATTGATGTGTGGCATTTTCTAATGCGTTATATTTCTTCTACTGCGCCATTAACGGCTAAAAAATGCCCTGCCGAGCAGTCTACGATCTCTTAAGCAGTAATTCGCGAAGGTCGTTTACAGAGAGTGCCTTTTATTTGTGGTATTAAACATGCTTTATATGGGCAATTTATATTATACATATATGTCCGTGCACATATACCATATGTGCGCTCAATTGTCGAAGCAAGAAAATAAGTGGTGTTGATAAATAGCGCGATGGAACAGCAAATATATCGATATTTAATTTTTTAATTAATTACACTGCACGGAATAAATCTTTTCATAGAAAAATCTTGCAGCGTGCTGAGTATTAAAAAATTGTTTACTATTTCGTGAAACATCTTCAAAGAAAAGCGTTACCAACTTTCTAGTTTAATATCTGGTTTGGCCCCATAGTCGTCTCAAACAAGAAAGGTCCTACCTTGTAAGCTAATCAAGAAGACCGACTAATTAATAATAATACCCAATCTTTATTATCGATAAGCGAGACGGACAAAAAAAAATTAAAGCCCGAGCTATACTAACCATGAAAAAAAGAAAGACACAGAGTAAGCACACGTTGATATATTCAGAAATATTTATCGAAATAATGTCGCAAAATTATCCGCCTTAATAATCGAGTATTCGTTTACCTCGTTATTATAATTTTGAAATGAAAAAAAAATGTGAGCATCGTTTATTTCTACCTCAGAAAATAAATAAATTTAACTTGCCTAGTCCACATAAGGTTTATTGCCAATATCAAAATGGACAACTGAGTATATAATTATATCTATTGGATTGGAAGGTGGAGACAAATAATTAGGCGGCAATGGTATATCGACTGAGTCAATCGTAGAATAGGAAAACAATCGGATAGCAGCGACCAACCGGATGATCTCACAAAGCTAGATTCTGTTAGGACGTACCAACTCTACCAAACCTCTAATGGTCACCACGAAATAATCCTGGATAATTAATTTCCAACTACGACATATCGCTCGGTAATACTCTGGGTCGTTTCAATTATGCATAGGCGGACGCTTAAGTCCAGTTAGTTCGAAAGCAGATTGCAATAGAGACCTCATCTGAAATACTATTTTGTTCCTAATTACGATATATATTGAGCCTGGTAAGCAGCTTCGAGGCTGGAGTTATTATTCAAATTCGCTTTGATTGGTGTCCTTTCAAGTTTCAATTTTCTGTAACTGCGCAAAGGTTGCGAAAAGTTTAAAAATTCGCAATTGCTTGGTCTTAAGTATTTTTGTTTTTAAGAAAATTTAGATAAAATACAAATGTTTATTAGATACGATTAAAATTATCGTATATAATTTGTATGTTATTTAGAGCGAAATAATATAAGCAGATTGAATTTGTTACGTATTAAGTAGAGTAATTACCTCAAAGATTCCCTTAAAAAATCCATACAGACCATTTTTTTTAATTTTCAATATGGAGATACTTAACTTTAAAAACTTTCTTATTATCCCAAATTGTATTAATCCTCCTAAAATTATGTTCACACCGAAATTCCTAATAATGATAGTTTTATTTTTCGAAAAATACTCTACGGATCGACGTTTAATTCGGTACATTAGCCTTTCGCGTATACAGAGAACAATATTTTGGTAAACATTCCATGCACGCGTATCAAGCAAAACATATAACAAACCGGTTTGCTCGTCTATGCATTTCCAAGTGCACTGTAGATTTATACCCTGGATCATGTTCTGAAATATTCGACGTATTAATTGATGGATTAATAAAGCGGCCGATTGAAGTAAATCGATGGAAAATAAATAAAACCAACGAGACGATAAGGGGTAATTGACACTATAAAGCGAAAGCGTGTTTGAGGTTCCTGAAAATCTATTTGTTGAATATCTCTAGCACCTTTTCAAACGGATATATTCCTCACGGTAACTGCACTATTGAGACCTAGATATAGGCATGCAAGCTTATAGGAGCGCATACTTCGTGGCCACGAGGGAGAGAAGTTTTGAGAGCAGAACGATGAGAGCATGAGGAGCACGAGGAGGTATAGAAGCTCATCGGCGCGTCAAAGTGGTCCCAACCAATTTCATAGGAAGGTGAGCAAGCAGGGACTCTCAACTGTAATCTTTTTTCTCTCCAATATTCCCCGGTACAAAATTTATCGCACCAGAATAAGAATGTTAAAGCTTATAGCCAATTGAAAGCATATCAGATCACATCAAATTATTAATTAAAACATTTTTTTGTTAAATGCGATTCGTATCGTATCGTATATCGCACAACGTAAGAATCAATAAAGTTTTCGACTGGATCCTATTTTGGGTATAAAGGTACAGTGGAACTAAAGACTATGAATACTTTTTTGTTTTATCTGACGCACGAGTATTTTTAATGTTTTACGTTGCTTTGACTAATGTAAACAATAAATTCTAGTTTGTCGAAAAGAAAGTCTGTCGCGCGCAACCTACCGTTCTTATGGGCACCACGCTCCGTTGAATATATTTGTGAATTAGAAGAAACGCGCGAGAGATTATGCAAATGTTTAATCGCGAAGGAGCCCGCTAATGGGAAGAAATTGCAGTGCTGGCACCAGATTAAACGTACCACTTCCCTCCTCCTTACCGTGCCAAGTAGAACCAGGCCCCTAAGAACTCTTACTTCCTAACCCGTGCCTAACTCGACCCACACTTTGCCGTGCTTGTCGGCTCCGCGAGATAAGGATTTAATTTTTGGCTACCTTTAATCCTAATTCCGAGTTATTCCACTCTGATGTTCTTCACTACAGCAGGCCTTAGGGATTCCTCGTTTTATTATAGAAGCTGAACTCTAACCAAAATAATTTATCAATCTTATACACTTACGATATCAAGAGTAATGCGTAGACGTAATACTATTAAAAAAATATATATAAGAATGATTATACAAATATTATTATAGGAATAGAATTTAACACCGAAGTTAGGTAAATTATGAGCATTAGGTAGAATCGCATATCTTCATACGAATTCTCTTAGGACGGTTTTCTCTCAACACAGCAGCTGCACGTATAGATGCTCTACTTTACCGAACATTATATTACACGGCCCGCCAAAGGGCTGTTGCTCTTACTTCGAGTAGAATATCATGCATTGTATCTTGATGAAGTAAATATTTGGGGAAACGATGCAGTGCGAACATATCACATGATTCTACTCTGGTAACCTTAGCTAAGAGATCCTTCAAATTCCCTGTTAAATATACTCTCGAAAATTGTACGTAATATCCTGTAAATTATTCTATAAATTAGTGAATGTCATTTTGAGAATATTTATAATTTTTAATGACAGATATACATATATATATATGGATAATTACTATTCATTGTAGAATACGCAATTAAAAGTAATAATATAGCTGTGATATTAAATTTCTATATATGAATATCTATATAATAGATAATGTGAAAATATTTTAATACAGAGCGACGGTATGGACAATTTGAACAGTGGTAGTAATCCGACTTTGATCGCTGCTCTATAAATATTATGTCGATGTCAATGAAAAAAGGTAGAAAATGGTATTGACGACGTTGTGTCGACTCGTAAAGTAAAATAAGAGGAAAAAAGGGAAAGAAAGGAATGGAAAATTCTTCAAGCTCAATTATGTAAACATAACGTAATTTCACGGCAAGGTTCAGAAAATGGACGGAGCACTCGCGAAGTACATAGATATGTAGATAGGTAGAAAATAATTTAATACGCTTCTAACTAAAGAATTCAAAAAAGAGAAAATTCATTAGCACCATTTAGGACCTTGAGGATCGAATTATTAATGGCCGGAAAAAGGTTCAAGAGAAAAGCATTTTTCTCATTTTTAAGCATTGTGCATGATATCTACATAATTTTTTGATCTCCAAAAAGTCGCGTAATTATCGAAAAATGTAACTGCGTTCTACATCACTTTTATCATCTTAAGAAGCAAAATGCTAATATTTGCATATAAACAAGGGTATCTTTATATTCCATATTTATCACAGAAAATGCGATGTTCATTTGAAATATCCGAATTTAGTATAAGGAAATGTTGTTTTATTCGGTTGGGACTCTAACAACGTACCAACTTGAGGATGGTGTGAAACAAAAGTCTACATCGACCTCATGAATACATGATAAACGCAAGCCAATCGTGATCTACAGGATGCACCTGCAACTATGCAACCGTTGGACATCAATGAACCTCAATTTACTGATACTCAAGTTTACTCAAGCAGCTCAGGTTGCAGTTGAACTAAATGCAAGCTTGCAGCCAAGAGCTCATATGATTTAGCAACAACGAATTCAGTGGTGCGAATTCAGAAGTGGCGGAAAAATTTGGTTTTATCCAATTTCATTTTGGTACACTCGTTACACGTTGAATAGACGTGTAACTTTACACCGTTGCATTTGCTAGTTTTAACGAGGCAAAGAAAACGACTTTTTTTTTAATATCTTCTCAAGCTGCTAAAAAAAAACTTTCCACAACATTTTATCATTTAACTCTAAACTGACATTTAAACAGATATTTCAAAAGTAATCTAACATATTTAATCTTAGTTGTATTATGTGCTTTTAAAAGGACAGAAATGGCGATATATTGATCGAGAAAAGTAGTGACATAGAAACCGATAGCAACTACCTTTTTAAAGGATTAATTCCGCTTATGTATTCTGACCGTAAATTATAGGTTCAATTCGTCACGGAGTTAGTAATCTTCAAACTGATTGACATATATATACTACGTATCACATCGGAATAATCAGAAATTTTTATTTTTTCCACTTACAATGCTCAAAATCAAACAAAAGATAAACTAACAATATGTTATTTAAAAATTGTATTGAACCGTACCATTGTAACATTATATAAAATCCTAATTATCAAAATCGGGAGTGTTTGCATAACTATATGCAAAAAAAATATAAAAAAAAAGAGGAATAACCTTATTTTATCCATTTCCCAGATGGGTAAACGTTATACGGTAGCTTATTTCCCGAGTTACCCCTCTTTTTATTTTGTTCTATTCATACTCGTTTGGCTCCGATATAAGCACGTTACGGTCAATGTTGCAGAAATCCATCAAGTCATTCAAACAAACTTCTCTCTATGATTTAATAAAAGAATAAAATAAATCTAACCCACATTCCACATACGCTACCCCAACATCACAAGTAAACCCGCTTTCGCGTCATCTGCTTTTTTTCCCATGTGGCCAAAACATCGATTACCCGTTAAGCTGCGTTGAAAGATATTTATCGCGACTTATCGTCATTTGCTCTTATTCCGTATTGAAACTTTGATGTTTAATCCTTTACACTCGTAAGCGTATCATTTCATTAACGTTTCCGTCATTCGTGTTATTGAACCAATTCAAAATGGGATATCGATAGAATTGACCAAATTTGCATAACCATAGTATCAGACACGATATTAAATTTACGACTGTCTTATTTCAATGACTTTTCAATGTTTATATAATCAATAATAAAATTCACATCACACTGTCCCACAGTAAATGGCGTTTCTCTATTTCCGCATAAGGATACATGCGATAATAACGTACGATATGTATGCAGTGCAAAAATATGTTTCTGCATATATTTTTGTTTTCCTGCGAGTTGTATCTCTACAAAGTACGATGCGTAAAATAGGATTTTCGACTGCATTCAACTAAAGATACAAGTGGAAGGAGTCTATGGAAGTCGGATAGTAAATCTAGAGGAAATAAAGTTTCAGTAGTTACTCACCGCGTTGGTCAGACATCTTGAAGTACATACGTCTTCCGTTTGACAGTAATTGATTGAATCGTAGAGATAAGCGATCGCCTTATTTCGCGACGCGGTAGAACCCATCATATGGCAGCTGCCCACAACATTATCATGCAAACTTTTTATTCGTTTAAATATAGACATAACTCGTATAAACAACATATCGAGTTGTTTAAGCCCACTCTTACCGTCTCTCTCTTTGGAGGCTATCTATATTGTAACAGAACCCTTGTATTGACGTTCGGCCCTCGATATATGCACGTATTTCCTCGATTGTCTGGCAGCTTAACTGCCTCCTTGTCTTACTGTCCGACTAGTTGACTGATTGAATGACTGACTGACTACCTATAGTTGCTACCTAACTAGCTGCACGAATGATTTCCTACCCGCATGACATGACGGCAGGTGTCTTTCAGCCGGAGCAACGTGTTCGTTGCGAAATGATTGACTTCCCAATGAAAATGTGTCCTCACGATTTCGTTGTGACTATAGAATTCAGGGAATATTGCACCGTGTTAAAATTTTGGTTTGGTACCATGAGTTACGAGCGTTTTGAATTCAAATGAAAAAAAATATTCATGTCATTATGATGTAAAATATATTTAATCCGAGTATTATGTTTTTTTAGTTAGACAACATTTCTGTTATGGAAACAAATGCAATTTTTCTGTTAAAATTACTTGTAGAATTAGGGTCGATCTTCCGTTTTGTTATACTTTTTTTTAGGGTAACTTTTTTTTCGTAGTTTAATAAAATGCAAATTTTTTTATTATTTAGATTTAGATATATGTCTTCGGCTATCCGTGCGTCAGCAAAATACAAAAGACTGTTTAAACAGCTTAGATCTAACTAGAATAAAACGTATTAGAAGTTCACGAAATTATTCGGTCAATCCTATCTCACTCGCACACAACACGTTAACTGCTTGTTATGCCCGCTTAATCTCTGAATACTAGAAAAATTGGAAAGAAACGCGAATGGATACAAGTCGACGATACCTCGCGCTATATTACGTCTCTAAACAATGTCTTTAAGAGTTTCTAAAGTTTCTAAATTTCAAAACGTTCACACATCCTGAAGGGATGCAACAGAGAATAAAAAAAAGGAGATAGAAAAGCAAAACACTTTATAAATCTAATACTCGAGATAAGAAAAGTGTCAGACAGTATGAGACAAATTGAATCAAAACGCTTGAGCTTCGAATATCAAAAAAGAAAATTTTCTACAGCGCAAAAGACGTACAACGATACAAGAAAGCAAAGAAATTGTCGAACTCTTGTAACACTCGTGCTTCTGTCGAATCACCTGAAGTTGGGACCCGTATCGCGGTTGATTAAAAAAAAAGCGCGTACGCCTTGTGCCGCAGGTCACTGCTCCGCCAGTTTAAACGAGAACGTGTTGAGCGGTGAACGAATGAGTGTCGTGTCGCAATTATCAATGGGGGTTGAGCGAACGACGGACATCGGACAGCAGGCAGCGTACAGGGCAAAGCGAGAGGGTGTGAATCGAGAGTTGTTGTCGGTGCGGATGCGGACGTAAGACTGAAGTGGAGGAAGGATCGAGCGAAGATCGTGCGTTAGGGTAGCGGGCTATCGGGAGTGGCACCGTGTAGTCGTATACCATGGAAAGAGCTTGCGGGAAAACGCATGCGTGTCCGATGATTACGTGCGCGACCCCACGGAGTTTAATGAAGGCGCTTGCGCGCCCCGCCAATCAGTTTCACCCTGTGGGTCGTGCGCGCCCCCTATGAGCCCTCTCTAGATAGCGAGCCTGATATGTCTGAGATAGAGCGTCGTGGAGTGTGACAAAGAGACTACGAATAGGGGATGCTCTATCCACCAGAGGAATGGTAGGGTCGTCGCTACGGGAGCGTGAGGGGTGCGCACGCGTTACGCGAAAAAAATGAAAAAAATTCTGTGCACTGCTCGTTGTGGTGGGGATCTTTCTTGTTACATCGCTTGGCAGGGGAACATCGGGCTCCGTGGCTCTACTTTAGCTACTGCTACGTTCACTGGAACTTCTCCAGTTCCAGCTTCACTACTATGACGTACTCTTTGGACTGAATGATTGTTACGAGTTTCTTGTTCTTTTAGAAAACAGTCCAGAAACTCTGTCGCTACTTTTATTTCAAAGCTCCTTCGTTTGATTTTTATTTTATAATGCATGAATTGTGACTTTATTTTTTGACACGATCACGTAGAACATACGGGAGTGTCTTATGCAATCTTCATGGTAATAAAGGGATGTGTGGGAGCGCGCTCGCGTGTGTGAATGGCCGGAAATGTATGTATCCAAATTTGCAGGACTGTACAACTGATCGATTTGAAATTAAAATGAAAAATTTCGAATGTAGATGGTACAGTTACGTTTGCAGATTTATAGTGATTCTGATTTTAAGTTGGTGCATGCGGAAAAATCCCAGAACTTCGTATCGTATGTCTGCATTTGAAATTCTGGACGAACCACTTAATAGATGGGTTTGAAATTTTCGGGGAAAATCATAATAGGATGCGTATAAAACAGTAACATTATCAAATGTCGAGCACTTCCGACTTGAAAGTTTCGCATTTGCGAAATTCATTTTCTTTGCAACGACGAATACATAGGATAATAACTGTGCAATAAAATTGCTAAAATTGAAATGAGTGACGTAACAAGTAAAATATGACGTATAAGATATTAAAGCTAAGAATGTATTTTGAAAATAATTATATTGCCAGATATTTCAACTCTACTAATAGATCATAACAGACGTTCTATTCGTACCATCTTAGAAATATAGGCAATATTTGATGTGATTTAAATGAATACATTTCATTTTTATATGGTATATTTATGTTATGATATACATAGTAATATCGAAATCTCATAAGTTTTTTCACCACAGTAGAATAAATCCATAAATTCCTGAAAAAAAGTCTTTTTCATGTATATTACATATTTTATGTCCATCTTTCTCGAGATAATAATAATATTTAAAAGAGGATTACTCCTGGAATTAGCTTTAGCATAATATTAAAAGTCCGATTTAAAAAACCATATATTGCATTTTCATACGCTTCGAAGGGTCACAGGTATCCTTAGTATTCCGAAGAGAAGCTAGTAGATGGATGAAAATTCCACGAAAGATATTAACTGGGCTTTCATTATATTATACCGTGTGCTATAATAATGAATATGAAATATAATAACTCATTTCTCTGTATACAAAGAAGAAAATCTCATAATTAATAAGACAATTAGATATACACGCAATCTAGGAACTGAATTAACAAAGTTTTAACTTGAATATTATTTCAAACGGATTCGGTATAAAATTGATTTAAATTTTGTTAATCACGTGTACCAAAAACAAAGTAATCGCCAAGTATCTAGATTTTCAATGGCGTAATAAGGTTTGAACTATAATTACAATCAAAGTTCATTTCAAATAAATTCGTTTGATTATTTCATTTATAACTGCCAGGATCAACGTTACCAACATTTCGAATAAACAGGAACGGCACAATAATAAATCAAAGAGCGCTTAGGTTAATGCCAACCGTATATCGAGTGGCTTCGAATACACAATAATTTAATTCCTAGATCGTGATTACACGATGCTCGAATGTCCAATGAATAGACATTAGCCTGTCACGTAATTTGCCAGGACTGTGTGTGAACACACGCTATTCAATTATTTGTCAACGGCCCTAGTTAGAGGTGTATTCATTACAAATTACAGACCTCGCTCTGATTTTATGACACCGCAGGAGAGCAATGACTTATCTATACTGTATTTTTACGCATGCATGTTATTGCCGCTGGAATATTCACATTGAATTATAGTTATTTCAACTGTGTATTAAATTTTTTAGATTTTCTATTTACCTTTGATTTTTCTTTAAGATTTAAAAATCTGTAATATTTTCCCAGCTTTCATTATTGGCATCGCAAGTGAAATTTAGACTTAACTAAATTATAATGATTTTACTTATTTTATTATTTTTATTATGCCTACGACTGGCTACTATATATAGATGCATCATTCAATATTTATTTTCGTGTAGTAATACAATGTTTTTTAAATAACTTAACACAGGCTACTCGCTTCTCGTATTTTATTTATTTATTTCTCATAAATCACCAGATATTAATATAAAATAAAAGCTTATATATTTAATGGCATTTTTATATTTTGAAATGTACAAGACCACATAGTTTAATCAATTATCATCCACATGCCTTGTAAAACCGTCATATGAGCACATGCAGCGAGAAGAATAATGTAAGACAAATATCTGCCCTACAAACCCTATCTTATATCATTTTATATATAATGTATTCCATTATTAAAGTATTTTATTATCTGTTATATATATATATATATATATATATATATATATATAATATATACTTCGTAATGTGCTTTCAGCAACGTGTCAGTCGTACAATGATAAATTGCGTTCGCCAAGTTTTTTTTCAACATTGCAGGTAATTCGTTTGAATGTATAGCAGTCGAGAGGATCAAACGAACGGGAATTGTTAAAACAGCGTAAAAGTCGAAGCCATCGTATTCAGCCAGACGAAAACGTGGGAGAGCGCCACGTGCTAATCTGGTATCTGCGGTAACAATCTCTCTATCGTGCTCCGTTGTTAGGATACTCCATAAAATGGGTACTTTCGATAAAGCTAGTATGCTGGACAAAGAAACAATAGACCGTAAATCCTATAAAATATAAAAGCTCTTAACAATTCGAACGTTTAAGCAGATGTTCCGGGAGTGTTTTTCTATTGCAACTGTAAACTAAACAGTATAGGTAGATAAGCAGTAAAAACTTATACTTTTTGTTTATACAACATTTATACTGAATGAATTGTTATAAATTAGCACCTTCAATAACTAATTCATTCTTGATTTGATGAAAAAGATTTTTCTTGTGAAATACTTTCGTAAAGGAGACTTCAAAGATCAATACCTCTCGATGTGTTAATTTCAGGATAATATATTTTCGAGAGCTTATTAACATTTCGGTGAGAATAAAAAAATATTATGACTAATATTAAAAAATCAATTATCAATTTCACACCGTTCAAATTACAAATCTCAAAAAGATTTCTTAAAGAACTCGTAAATGAAAATTTTATGAACTTCGTAGAAATATTCCGAAAGATGTATGAAAAATTTCTGATTTATGAACTAGAACTAGAAAAATTTATAAAGGAGGAAGGAGCAGAATTGTTGAAATTTCAAGTTTTAATTTAGTCGAGAAAAATTTCTTAATCGATTTCGCAATCGTCCGAGCGTCCTATAAAAAATACGAAGGATGTGTCTCATCGTTGCGTGACTTCGTACAGCATGATAATCGTCGTAGCAATTTTCATGAAAATTAATCCGTTCGACCATAAGTCACGGACGATGACGAAATTATGCAAGCGACGCTGTTTGGACAATTTTCCGGCCGTTTAAACCGTAATATCTTTTGGTAGAGTCGCTGGGGCGACGATGGCCCAACTATAGGGGTGTATATATATATATATATAGGGTGAATGTATAGGGCGCAATCATGTGTCACATCACCTTGTCGCGCACCGTCGCGACGCACAGGGCACATTTGAAAATTATGCAAATCTAACGACGCTGAACTATTGACAAATATTCAAGAGTTCATTTCAAACCGACGTTACTTGTGGCAATTGAACCGCACTTTTATTTACTGCAAAAAAATTTTCATTTTTAACCCATTATTACCGAGGTGAAGTCTCATAGACTCCTGCTATTCTACATACTCATTCTGTTCTTTTTATTTGTAAACCGAATAATTTAGAAACCCGAGTTCGAAAATAAGTAGTACTACGATCCTTATGAGTTTGATTTCGTTTTCGACTCGGGTATTCACTTTTTTCATATAAAACTCTTTCATTCTAAAAATTGACTACAGTAAAGAATAAATTGAAAAAAATAAATGATGGGAAAGTAGCATTAAGGATACCCAAATAGAGTCTTAAATTTTACTTTGATAACGTTTGCATGAGAGTAAGTCAATTTGAAAATTTGAAAGAAACGGCAACTACAATATAAAACTGAAAATGTGTATTATATATATTACACATAACAGAATCGGATTACTTTGAGTATTAGTTCCACATATGTATATGTATGTGCTAAAGAATTTTCAGAAAAATACATATTTTTACGGAGTGGTGACAATCTGGATTATTTGGATGTGGGATTTCATTTTAATTATCAAAATGTACTGGCAGAAGTTGAGAGTATCTATTATGAGTAGCTTGCAATAAGCTGCTCATTATATAAAAACCGCAGGACCTTATGCTAATTATTGTGTGACAGCAAAAAAATTACATGGCGCATATATCAAAAAGCTAATAACGATGTTTTAACGTATTCAAATGTTTTCCTACATAGTTTATTTACTAGCTTTAAGGCGATTCCACGTTAGGGTAGAGTAGCATAAGAATTTACAGTTCCTAAGAGTACGCGACGTTATCGCATTGACTTTAATGTTTTGAACACAATTGATTTTTGTGCTTGAAATCAAAATTTGTTAAAAAATCATATATAATATTCTTTAAATATCCAAATCAATTCCCGTTCTCTGTGGACTTTAGGTAGTAGCTTTAGATTTCGGTATAAAATAATCGTCACAACACGTAACACGGTGTTTTTCAAAGTAGAGTGCTACTTTCTGTCTTATGTAAACGATAACTAGTGATTAAATATTTGTGACTATTATCAGTAAAAGTAATAAGCGAACTTTCGAAACCGGTTGAGCAAACAAGTGAAGAGTGCAATATCTCGTAAAGAACAAAAGTGGTCGTTCCTCGAGTGAAAAGCGAGAGGGTTAACGTTGGCGACACCATAAAAGTTCTACGCTGAATTAAACCGAGTTATACGGGGCTAATGGTTCGGCCAACGATACTTCACTATTCAGTTGGCTGCACACCATTTTTCATCGACTGCAATCGAACGAAAACCATTCCTCACATACCGCATTACTTTATAAGACACTATTTCGTTTTCTTCCTCCGTTAATGATAAGTATATAGCAGATACTTTTTACTCTACTGCCTTCAATGTTCGCTTCCTTAGATTCATGGAATGTGAAGTATTCTTATTGGTAAAACTAGCTGCTTGATAAAAATTACTACACCTACAAAAGCATGTAAATTCTTTACTGTACCTGCCACAGATTGAAAGTTATAAGGAAGTTCAGTAATTAGTAGAAATAATGAAAGTGTAGGAAACGATGCTAACATATTGGTTCGGAGCTTCGTTCTTTGCGATGATGGATTATTTTTCAAAACAATAATATAGTTGTAAGGTCGTTTGAAATATTCATTCGTACTAACTTAACGGTGCGAGTGTCCATATACAATTCGTTCCTCTCTGCGTATCACGCAAGAATAACTATTTTACAGTAAACAGTTTTGACCGTTTATAATATTTAACGTTACATTTAACAGGATTATTATACGTTAATGTGCATAGTCGTTGAGTCGGAAATATAAATATGCATTGGCGCCACGCTATATGCTCGGTCTATATGCGTCCGCTAAAAGTGACGTCTAAAATGATAACAGTGAATCACAACTATCTAAATACAAAAAATCGAATATAATTAAATCTATTAAATTTATTTGCACTCAATTCATAAGTTATTTGTGACTTTGAGTATCACCAGAGAAAAAAATAATATTTGTAAAAGTAATTAAGAAATTTTCTTATTCTGGCCGAATTATAATTGTTAGTCATTTAAGATTAATTAACATACGCGTGTTATGTAATTGATACGAGGAAGTTTACAGAAAATTTACTTAAATAAATCTTTAATTTTTGTGCAGCATCATCGACGTAAAAGCATCAATTTCCGAAGAGAAGTTTAAAAGCGACGAAAGATCTTTAAATGATCAAATCTATTTTGTTTGAAATAAATGCATGGAAGGGCGATATTTATCGGGTGAAAGTATATTTTTATCCTACGACGATATCAAAATACAATATCTGAATTTAACAAAGCCTTCATTTCTTCTTGTAATGAAGCGGTGGGAGACGATGTACGATGAAGCAGATGTTTGATGACTATCTAACTTGATTATCAACAACCTTGATTTGATATAACAACAGTAGTACAAAAAAAAAGATGCGAATGAATCGTGATATGAACTCCGGAAATGAGATATAAGGGTTCCCTGCATTTGTGATATCATTTAGTAAGGTTTAATCCGACTCCCTGCGACAAACACCACGATATTATTCTATTACCCTACATATTTCTCCTTTGAAAACAACATGAAACTTCCTTACACGTCTCATACATTGACCATTGTTTAAACAAAAATATGTATGGCTTAATGACTATACACGTATGTATGTGCAAAGTCGCAAATAAACTATTGAAAATATGGAGTTAAAATTTTAAATAAAAATTGACGTTTCAAAAGTATAATAAATGATAGAAAAATATGTTAATTGAAACAAAATACGATCATCAGAAGATAATTTTTGAGAGGCTTGTGAACCTAAGTTGATGACGCATATACATTAAAAGTATAACTTTGGTCGATGTATTTATTGTATAGTCCCAATAGCCCAAGTGAGTTTTGAGCCGTCCCTGGAAAATATTTATTGGTCCGAGCCGTGTGGGCCAGCTATTTGCGTAGCACTCGAGTCCCGGCACACTCCGTCATAATGACCGTGTCAAATCGCCGTAGTCGATTTATGTCCAATTATTTTTTGTTCTACCGGACACTGTCTGACGCCATTACATGACACATTTCACCCTGCCAGCGAAGAACTCTTCCGACATTTCGAGGACGTCATGGCAATCGTAAATATAACCGTGTAACGATGCTCGACGATAAGGAAAGACAAGATCTTCAAAGAAGTTTTTAATTTGGCAACAAATCGGCCATTCTGCCAGATTAGATATCCCATTCCAGAATGCGAAATTGGAGTAAGATTATATAACAAAAATATTCGTTGTAACATTCTATTCTTTGTGAAATTCTTTCAAAAATGACCCGCTGAATGAAGCTTGAAGGAAATAATTGAAATTTTATAATAAAAAAAAGAACATTATTGCATTGTGTCTGAAATTAAATATCGTTAAATTAGTATCTATAGAATAAGAGAAATCGTATAAAAGTAAATGTTTCAGTCATCAAGTTGCAACATCACAATTAGTAACTTCTCAATAAGACGTGTTAGCATTTCGGTAAGTCTTCACTTTAATTCACCCCCCGTCGACCAGGACCGTCTCCACGGGGTACCAGAACCCTGAGGCCCTAGCAATTATCTCAGTTATTTTTGCATTAGTAGGCAGAAGCGCGCATGCCCAACGTCCATTGAAAGCAATGATATGTGTTATGCGTTAAGGATAATAGGTCTGATATCCGTTGGGAAAGGAAGACCATAAACTGTGTTAAAATAATATACCATTAAAGGATAATGGTAGACGGTACACTGTTACCATTATAAATCTTTATAACTATGGAAAACGTAAAATAAAGAAGGAAAGAACAGAGAAAAATAACGTGAAATTTGGTCTTTCAATCAATACTAAGCTACAGGAAGTGATAAGTATCATATAAAATAAAGGAGTAGCAATTCCGTACGTAAGAACCATAGATTCTACTTAAAATCCCCATGCAGTCTGCAGGAAGCTAATCGTGTTCCTGGGGTGACCGTCAGTATTGTTTTAGGAATTCGGATGGAAGAGCAATAAGTCGACCACCCGTTGGTTTGGTGATCTAGAACGAAGGGATCGGAGCGTCGGGTGTCAGGGCGCCATAGCGTCGGACGACCTCATACGACGATGTCCCCGACTCTCGTTCCGTTATCCGGTAATTGTCAACTGATCTCGCGGCCGCCTCGTTGTTTCAACCTCTCTTAATTAAATACTCGATTGGACGCCTACCGATCGCTCATCTTGTCTCGTCTCGTTTCGTCTCGTCTCGTTTAATTATTTGAAGTCTTCGAGTTGATCGATTCCGAAGCGCTCGAATTAATTACATTTTTACCGTTAAACGAGCGACACGATCTCTTTTCCTGTTCTTTGACTTCGTGGAATTCGACACTGGACAAAATGCGGGCTTTTGTTGTTTCTAGTATTACGTAAGTGGAACACAATGCTGGTTTTAGTAGGGAACATTTCTATATTCTTTGCTTTCGCAAGTGTCGACGCGTGTGAAGCTCGCTGGTAAACAACATTGAACATTCACCTAAACAATGCTAAACTAAGTATCCCAAGATATTCTAGAATATATTACCGTGACATTATAAAAAGCCATATGTGATCTGATAACGATTGCATTGTTTGCGAACTGTCAAAAAAAAATACATAGAACTCTGAATACTAGAACAATGATAAGAATATTTTATTAAATCTATTTGTAAAAGTTTTGAGCTATATTCGATACGAATATGTTGTATTTCTTTATTTAGAATGACGTAACAGAGAATTCAAATATGTCCGATGGACTCTTGAAACCGTTTAAACATTTTTAGTAAGGTTCGTCAAAAAAAATCTAATCGAAGTAACATATGGCAGATTTCCGTGCTTATCTACTCGAAGACAAACAAAGGCAGATGTTTCCTGGGTAGTTCGAATATGCTCCATGCGATTGGGCAGCGGTTAAAATCCTTTTCTTTCGATCAATATTGGTATTACGTTTAAGATTCCAGTTTGCAATTTCTCTTCCAAGTTAATCTACTTGATTCACTATAAATACATTAACTCTACAAAACTTGTTAAGTAAACGGATTTCTATTACTGTACTCGATCTATGTTAGAAGTTTGGCTTCCAACATTTTCAAATGAAAATACCCATTTTTATTGGTGAAATTTTATATTTTATGCTACGCTCTATATTCTTGATCAGCGTTGATAAAAATCTGTGAGACAAGAATCAAAAGAAAATTTAACTGGCTGCAAATAGTTATATTCTTGTACTTTAACCTTAGAATCTTTATGGACTATTTAAGAGACGATTTAAGGTGTAGGTATGCGTTTCCGTATTTTTCATTTTTTTTAATTATCCATTTTTCTACGGTTTATAATTTTGAAAATACTTATCGAAACTAATATTTGCATATGTTTTCTTGTTTGTCCAATTTTGACGTATTGGATAAAAAAAAAGATAAAATCTCATAGCTATAATCAAAATGGCAGACAAAAAGTGCGTAGGGTCTTCTCAAGTATATATTAATACTAAAAGTGAATATTTGGCATACTCATATATGCAAAATTATTATTATTAAAGCTGTGCAGCTGCCTGGAACAGTCTGATAAATCTGACTCGATGAGAAATAATTAATTTCAACTGTCCAATTATTTGGTTAGTAGGGTACGTGCGAATTGTATTTATCAAAACCAGACGTTAAGTAAATCTCGAACGGACATCCTTCAAATCCAAACGAAAATAATTCACCTTATCATGAAGTATCATCATTACGTGATTTCTTGAATAAATAAATATAATCACTCTAAATTATTTATTTTCATAAGCACAAGCGTATCATTGATTATTGATCCGTGATATACATTATTATATATGAGTTTACGATAAACAATGTTTCAGTGAAAATTCTATTGAGTATTTCGATGCTAAAAGAATATTCCAAAACGAGAATTATATATTTATTTCATGAAACATTTCGATATTTACAAGTATTCATTTTTCAACAATAAACATCTATAATAGGATGCATTTAGATGAAAATGTATCAATCAATATTGTGCATGCTTTACAACAAAAGGGAAATAGCAAAATACCAATTTCAAAACTTTAATTTCATGTTTCAATAAAATGCGGTAAAAAAGAATTCTGCAGCGAGAAGTAACTACGCACATAGATTCGAGAACATAGTGACCTCATCTGACGGAATAAAAGAGTACTAAAAATTCGAAACTACGTATACGCGTTGACTGAAGAGATAAATAAACTGTAAAACAGTTTAGGTCTACCTTTTCAGTCAACGCTATAATATGCTTGCCTTATTTATCTACAGTTAAAACCTATATTAATTAAGATAATGTAGAAAACTGTACTTCGGTACCGACAGTGTGTCTAGAATGTTGCTCGTAAACGTTACTCACTCTTTATTTCATTTGGTAAAACTGATATATCCAGGATTATTTCATCAACTGAAGTTAGCCCATTGATTTCATTTTAATTTTTTATGATACAATTAACTTCAATACTTTCTTCTATTATTAATAAATATATGTCTGAAAATCAATGATAGAAGTATTTGTTGAAGAAAAATATGGAAAAATTGTTTTCGCAAATGATAACCAGGAAATACAGGGAAGGACACGTAACGCCTCTATAAAAACCACAAATGATATTATTTCCTTTCACAAATATTTGTACGAATTATGAGTCAGCATCCGTGTACAATAACTTCGAATTTTGTTATCGTGAACACAAAATGAACGCTTTAAAATTATATATTCAGCGTTAATGAAATATTCGCATAGGTAGATTAGGTGACTATCGATTGTGCCTGGAGATCGATTTTCTAAATGTATTCATAAAAATGACTAATCCAAAAATAATGATTAGCATTTCTGCTGAGAAATGTATTATATCGAAGATAATATTTTGAATATAACCATTTTTTGACTCATTGTATATGTAGTATTAGATAATAATTTTCAAGAATTTTTTCAAGTCCGATTTTAATCGATGATGTATTTCTTAAGAGTACGATTACTAATTTTGACAAACGAAATTTTCTAATCAATTATTAACCTTTTTGTAATCATGAGTAATAATTAATGACGTGATTGCATACAAATAAATCTAGTTAATGACGATATTGAATGGTTCTAGTTCGAAACCGGCAATTAGATAATTTTCACAAACGCTCATTCGTGCGCATGCTTGCGTCATGTTACACAGCTAATCTTATCTTGCATGTCGCGGTCAGTAAAGAAAAGCATTGGACGATTTTATATTTAAGCCGCGAAATCAGTTACCCAGTAACCAATTGACAAAATGGATTTCGAAGCAGCAAAATCGTTCGTTACAGAGAAGCTTGGCGTGGAATACGTCAGTGACAAAGCAGCGCTTCTTCAAAAAATAGTTCGCGCTTTTACTGAAAAAATACCGTTCCAAGTAAGATTTTTATCATATTAATTATAAAATGCGTTCTATGACTTTTGCGTTGTTAATGAAGATTGTGTGCACTTATGTATGCAAATGTAATATAAAGGCTTACGATACAATGAATAATAATTTCAGAATATCTCCGTTAGTATCCTGGATGTAGAAGCTCGATTCCCTACTGAGGAAAATGTAATCGCTTTCGGAAAATCACTTAACGGAGGAGTTTGCATTCATAATAACTGGTTCATGAAGATTCTTTTAGAAGCACTGGGCTACAATGTTTACTTTGTCGCCGGTTATAGCACGGAAAGCCAAAACAAAACTTTGGGCAGTCATATGGGAATTATCGTGAAAAATTTGACAAACGCAGACGATCTACATTTGATCGATGTTGGATCACGTTACCCATTATTTAAACCAGTACCACTTGATGCACTACCTTTTGAAGCAACAGATGTCACGCTGACTTATCGCTTTGTAGAAGAAAATGGACAGTGGCACAGAGAACACAAGGTAAAATATTGACTTATCAATAATTTCAAACGTCATGATTTGCTTTTTACTCCGATGAAAATCATTTGTGTAATTAAAATACATGCTATTGATATCTGTAGTCGAACGCATCTAATCAAATCTATATTAATAACGTACTTGTAGTTGATATCGGTTCAATTCTTGAAACGTGATTGGATGAATTTTTAAAAAAATATGAGTTATCGCTATTACCAATATAATATTGTTTTATAAGAAACATACGAACACCAGGTAAATTGTATAATCTGTGATATTATATCGAAAAAGTGCGATAATATATCAGACGATAAAGCGTTAGAATAAAGTGGAAATCGATTCATCAAAAAATGTCAAAACAAGAAACGATATCATGATATTAGATAGATAACAGCATGTTTTGCAAATTTATTAATTCTTTTGCATTCTTTATTACTACTTCTGTATTACAACTATTTCTGAATTTGTATATCACATTGGTATATTCAAAATATACTGAGCATACAAAATTGTACTTCATAATTTTCAGAACGCAACGTCCTCCAAATACACTCGTTACATTACTTACGATAAGTCATTACGATCATCCGTCAATGATTTCCGTAATGCCATAGAGGAGGTTCTTCAGGAGAATTGGCTGATTGGCACGATATTAGCCGTTCGCTATCTTCAGCCAAATTCCAAGGACATACCGGGTGTTCCGGATTTCCATCCTGACTACGATTACATGGCAGAATTTTCAAGTACAACAATTACTTTTGAGAACAGCACAGGATATAAATATTCAGAACGAGTCGGCAGCGATCAGATTGAGTTTACTGTTCGTCAATACTTTCCGACTATTTCCAAAGAGGATGTTGCCAAGAGAGTGGAAAATAATCAGGAAGGGTAAGTTTATATTATCCGATATTCTATGTACAAAAATTTCTTTATACCACTGTCTGGTACTTATAACGTTAAAAGACTGAAGTTCATTTTGCACGTCGTTATAAAGAAATTAAAATTATAACGCTGTCAGATTCTGTCTATGTAGACTGTCAGAGATAATAATTTATTTGTTTTTGTTACAGATCCGATCATCCCTGGTACCAATGCAAGATGCTCTAATCACGAAAATGTTGAAAACAAAGAAACTTTAATTATAGATAAACTCCTAAATGATATGGAGAAATTCTAGTAATTAAATATTCATAATGAAATTTGATAAATATATTATATTACAGTTATCGATTAGTTCCTTCTTACAATAAAGTGTAGCAACCTTTTTCATGTAATGATCTTTTATTATATTTTCTTTATGTGCTCGTTATTCTAACTCTCACACGATATTTAATGTATCACAATACACGATTTCTCTTCGTCGGCAAAACAATGTCTTTAGGAGAATTAAACATTTGCAAAAAAAAACTTTTTACTTTATATTCTGCAACGTTGTACACATATTATCTTCCGGAATACTACGTTTGGTATAATTGTTAAACCGTACATCATAATGACAATGGGTTCACGGCGTTAATGAAAAATTTAAAAAAAAAAGTTAAAATGCGTATTTCTATTCAGTTTTCTGCACGGGAAGTGAAAGTTGTCTACTTTTTATTTTAATACAAAACAAGCGGAGAGATAACAATTTGACATTTTGCACATCCTAGTCGTATCTACTGAATATTGAATCAGAATCATTAAGGCATATATTAAAAAAAAATAATGGCAACGTTGAAACAACTAATTTACTTTATTTTTGTAATATCTTTATGAAATAAGCCACGAGATTACTTACTTCTACTGATTCAGAAAACCCTATGTAATACACAATTTTTAAACACATTTATGACAAAAAGCTTGAAAGATATTATCTTTCAAGCTTTTTGTATTATTTGACGTTTTAATTTCTTACAGTTTTCAATACAAAAATAATAGCTACTAAAATTTAAGTGTTAAAATATCTAAAATGTGTTGGGAATTGCCAGTGAGTAACATTTCCTGTATTATCAATTTCAACTGGAAATTTATTCTAATATGCCTGGATAACAGCCAAGCTTATACTGGCGCGTCTAGATGGCACATCCTACCGCGGCCCTAACTTAGTACTATGCAGTATGCTCACTGATCAAAATCAGTCTATATCCTGTGTAGAAATTTAACAGGGCACACCCTGCCTGCCCACCCTCATATCAGGAAAGGCTGAAACTGGGGATTGAAATGGTATTCCTATTTATGGCTTGCAATTACAAGCCCATCCAGTTTAAACTAGTACGCCTATACTACACAGCAAGCATTCCCATCAGCATTTAACAGATACAATGTATATCTACAAAACATTATTTTAAGATAAGAACACGACTCTAATAAATCCAATAAAATTCTGTGATATTATAGCCACACCAACATTAAAGTCAATAAATAAAAATTAAAAATTTCTAAAATAAACGAAATCCCCTACAATGGCTAAAAAAAAAATTCAAAATTTCCCTTCCACAAAAATCATTTCAATGACAACAAGTGGTTGGACATTATTCAACAAATCTAGTAAATCATTAAAAATTTATCTGCAAATCTAGTACGATGGAAATATATTCAGCCCAGCGGTACCTTGTTCTTATCGTTACTCGCAACATCTTATCCAGTTCTACAGTTGGCTCTGACACGCTACAATCTACTGTACAGCTAGTGTACGGCACTCTTGTATCGTGTTGTTCTGAGTACTAAAGAGTGTTGCATCGTGGAAGCGGAAGAAGTAAAGAGTGGTGGAGAACAGAGCAGAGCAGAAAGAGGGAAAAGAAAAGAGTGGGAGGTCGCGGCATGGTTTGAGTTCAGCTGAGGATCATCAAGTTAGTTGCCCGTGAGTACCGAATACCGGCACTGCTTGAAGAGCAACAAGCAGGAAATGAAGAAAGGATAAAGAAAGATATACGATACACAAACAGCAAGGAAAATATGATAGTGGTTGTTTCTTCGTACAGTATCTTTCACATTGACTACTGCCATTTCCTTCTTCGTTTCTACCTTCCATCTACCGTCAATGGGTTGACATGCCTGACTGGGAGATACGTATATTAACTGCTGGACCTTTACTATAACTACATCAGTCTCACCTTGCAGTCGTACGAATACGTAAGTAACGATATTTACATTGATTTGATTATATAACCTTAAAGGATCTATTATCTATTTATGGGTTTAATAGGATTTTTTTTCTTTGCTTGTTAATAAGAACAATTGTTCAATTAATTAGATTACAATCGAATTTTACTTTCATCTTTTGTTTTAAAAAGCTAATCGTAATAATAAAAGATTTTTAAAAGTAGATTATTTACTTGCATAAATTCAATGTGACTTATTAAATTATTTCATGTATTATATATGTATAAAAAATGTCGATCCTAAAATTTCATAACAATCGTTCGTAGTTTTTGTAAGTGTTAGTCATCCATGACTGTGACTTTCACACATATATAATAATCCATCTCAGTCAATATACACTGATATATACCATATATATATATATATATATAATATAGATATAACCTACAAAATCTTAATATACAAGTATGCTATAAACACAAAACTAAAATCAACAGTATTATTTGCCTACTTCGTTCTTAGATAACTGAAAGAATTACACAAACAATAATATGGCATACTCATTTTGATTTTACCATTGCGTATCCTGGTATTCATATTACTTAATCCGTCACGTGTTGATATCTCAGAAACAGCGGAAAACGAGGTACTACGTCTTCACAAGAAAATGATGAGTTACATGACGGAGAATGATTCATGGATCTACTTCCACGGTATTGAATTTGACCTTCCCTAACAAGGACTTTGAATCATTCACCTGTGCCAAACATACTTTTACATGACACTGAAGTAGCAGGGGATATTAGATTAATAATACCTGTAGGTCAACTAAAATTCCTGTTCGCCATATACGTACTAACACAGTTAAATATTAGTGAGCATATGTTGATGTGTACATATAGACCAAATGTACAACGAGAACTTATGGCGTACAATACAGATGGCGCAGATAGCATATAGATACATTTTCACACGTGTTCACTAAGGTGTAGTTATATTTGTACGCACAGAGAGAATATTAACCGTTTAACCTGGAATTTAATCAGCGGCTGTGCGAACCCAAACTGTCTCGTGACAAACAATTTGTAGACCGAAAGTCAGCGGGCCGTGTATGTTTCCCAAACGTACAAAACAATAATAGGCCGCAGATAATTGAACGTCTGGGAGATGTGATTCCCGGTTGTTATTATATAAATATTTCTAATTCATCATTCTTGAAAAATCATTTATTTGCCAGTTTAGTAAGAACGTCAGAAGAAAAATAACATGAATCATAAAATTCATACTGAAATAACTGTAATAAATTGATTATGACAGAAACCAATATTAATGATAAATGTTTACTCTATAAACTTGACTAATAGAGCCATTGTAAAATTTATTTTACAATTTATCATCTATCTATGTTTCCAGCATGTTAAAAAAGAAACCTGTACAAACATTTAACAAAATTCGGCTCACATGACGAGGTGATAAATAATTGCTGGACATATTAATTAAAAATTGTATTAAAAACTGATATCCATACTATCACCAAAAGAATCATCGACACTGACATGGTGTTTTGCAATAACATTAAGTTTCGTACGTCACTAAACACTTTTAGTCATTCATTTTCACGATAAAGTTCTTACACTTTGAAAATCACCCCATGAGATGCGACAGGTGGGTATAACTAATGGTATAACCTGATAAGCATCACTCAATGTTTTCAATAATTAAATAGTGTAGCCACGTAGAGTCTGGAAGAATGGATATGGATGCGTGAATAAATAAATAGAAACGAAGCATTAACACGTGCGAAAGTCTGTTACTCGGCCAGATAGAACTGTAATGTTGATGTTGCCTTGTAAATCCAAGGTGAATCTATCCGATAAAAAGCGGGAAAGGTCATAACCGATAACCGATAGGTGCTAACGATACGTTATGGACACGCGAACCACGTGAATCACGAAAGTTCCAACCGCACCTAGAAACGTCAGTCAGTCAATCTGTTTATCTATATTTATTGTACAGAACACGTGGCTTATATATACAATGAAAAAGATATCACTTGAAGGACATGGCATTTCTCCAATCGGAAACAACGATAAAACTTGTTACGTTGTGGCAGATTGTGAACGCACGAGTGAGAATTTAAGACTATAAATACTACTGTTAATATTTTTGTCAATCAATAATTCACGATTCTCCCATTACGTTACTGTGATACCCAAGTGATTTTTAAAAATTAACCTTATTAAATGGACTGGAAGTAATGGATTGGGATTAGGTCAAATGATGAAATTTGACTTTTAAATCATATAATGTAATGCAAAGATAAAAAAGATTTTTGTATCTATATATTAGAAGATATAATTTTGATCGAGGTAGCATGAAGAAATGTAAAGTGAAACCAAGCTTTTCTTTCTTTAGAAATACGTCATTATTTTTCTCACTTCATGCTGGTATTATCTGGCATTATACTTCGACGTATATCTGTGCTATTTTTCTACCTGTCGGAACTTCCGTTTAGACTTGTCACGCGTAGGAACGTCGTTACTTGCACGCTGTCTCGGTTTTACAATTAGAAATAGCACGCAATTAGTCAGTTTTCGCAAGAGCGACAAAATTATGAGTGTCTTCGAGGAAAACAAAAATTTTGCGTTTATCGGTGGTCGCTCCAAATATAAAAATATTTATTTCCTACATTACGTGACAATTAGCAAAGGAAGACAACAAAGCCACCAGTAAATTTCATGCAGAATAGTTAAATATTTTCCATTTTTTTTTTCATTACTTCGTATAATATTTAAAAAAAAACCGTTCAATTACTTTGAATTTCTTAACGCTCTTGTGTAACAAAACATACCAAACTCTTTTGGTTTGTCGGTTAAGTAGTTCTGTTTTACAGGTTAAAAAAAAGGCGAAGGTTGTGAAGGCCTTGAAGTAAAAAGTTCGTTATAATTAAGTCTGCTCTAGGACCGCCCAGGATAATATACAAACTCTCTGCAATACTCTTAACCACGCTATATATAGCAATGAATCGTGAATCATACCTAAGAACAATATATTAATAAAACTTTAATAAATACTAACCACAAATTTACAAGTGCCAGTTAGATTTGTTTTATTACCTATTGCCGGTATAAACAATATCTTTATCTTGAATATTATAGGAAATTAATATCATCGTTATTCGGTAACTCAGGCTGCCACGTCTTGCAATAATTCACAACGTAGCAAAAGTGTATCGAAAAGTGTAGAAAGCGAGAATGAGCAATTTTATTGGACAAGATATCAAATAAGGCAACCAGTAGAAATAAAGCAACGACAAATTGATCTTAGAAAGGTCTTATACACCTTTCTCCGTGTTTTATAGAAAATTAAAGTGGTACTTAATGCTTCCTAGAATTGAAAATCTTCTTTGCAAACAAATAGACACGAACGGAAGTGAAATATAAGAATAATACTAAAAAGGAATTCTTGCATGACGCGGCGATCACTTTTCAAATTTCGCGCTCGACTTGCCAGTTCAATAATCTCGTTTCGTGATAGTTAATTGGTTCCAACTAAAAACGCGACGTTCCACGATATAATTTCTTACTATTAATCTAACATTCATCAAATCGATTATTTGGACTTTCACCCCCCAATAAAATCTCACTTATTCTTGTTTCTCACTTATTCTTTGCTCCACTTCAACAGCTATGAATTTCCTTTACCGTCAAATAGTATAAATATGGAGACATAATGTGACTTGTAGAAAATTTAACCTTTTTAACAACTTTTAATGAAATAGTTTGTTGTCGTAAATGAAATTGTTGAAAAATGAGATCGTAGAAATTATTCAACATTACTTAAACAATGTAAATTTATTATAGTGTGATCAACATCCTAAACTGTGTACCGCGTGTATCCAGTTTGTTACAGTTAGTGACCTTTCTTAAGTGAGAAAAACTGATTGCATTAAAGAAGAACGAAGAAGACAAACCTTAAAAGAAAGGGGTTAAAAAGGCGTTTATATTCTGTAAAGCGTGAGACCGTGAAAAAGAGAATTTACAATGATTGAGAAAAAGTGTTAGTCAATTATCCGGTAAGGCCGGCCAAGCCCTAATGACCGTCAATTCTTAATGGAGCGCGTGTCATTAATGGGTGTAACGGGGATTAGAAATACGATTATCCAGGAAAGGGATGGTAAAGGTGAGAGGAAAATGGAAAAGAAACCGTAGTCAATAATCTGTGGCGTAGCCGTTCGGCTCTGAATAATTTTGAAGATGCTTATATCGTGGAATTATTCTTTCCTTTTATAGTTTTTTCTTTGGAGTCCTGGTCCAGGTCTAGAACGCCTAGATTTTGACGACTATGACAATTTAGCAAAATTGCCGGAAAAGTCTAGCCAAAATTACGGCCGAGTATTTGGAGATGAACTCTTGTCATGGTTTCGTTAAACTCTTTGAAAAAAGCTCAAATTTGGAATCTACATTTTAGTTAAAATACGAAATAAAGAATGCGTTCGTCAGTCGTCGCTCTTTATTTCTTTTGACATCAGCGCGACTGATACCTTCTGATTTGTATTTTGACAGGAACGAATGGTGCCATAATCGAACAACAGTAGTTCTATAGAAAGTTTTGACGCGAGTTCGAACTTATCTTCAAGTACATAAAAAGACGAGATATAAATACAAAAACTGCGTGCAGTTTGACTGAGGGTAATCACCATATCTCGATAAAACGTGCTTGTCTAATTTACGATCGCGATTAATTGATCAAATATATTCCCTTGATTAAGTCCATCGATTCGTGTAACACTTTCTTAATATCAACTTTCAAAATGACAATAATATTCCTTCCTGGAAGGGCCTGTTTAATTACGTAATAAGTTACGCCACCGACTTCCTATATAACGAATTGACAAAGTAATGGCTTCCCTCTTCTCTCTTTTTCTTTCCTTTTCTTTTGTGTTTAATAACCGAATAAGGCGCGAATATATTAGAAGCTCTTTGTATGCTAATATTATAGCGTAGTTGCGTATGACTCTCCATGCAACGTATATATGAATTCCCTTCCCACGTGAATACGTCTAATAAACAACTGGTTTGAATCTCCCGCAATTTCGTCCGCCAAGAAACATTCTTATCGTCAGCAGATCTGCCCTTTTTATTTTCATTGTAAGTCGTGGGAACGGGTAAGCACTAACGATAACAGCATCCTGGCGTTGAATCACTGGCTTAATTTAACAAGTAATCATAGTTAACATTAGTGGCCATGATTTATATGACGCGAGAATAACAAACGATAAGACCACAGGATTATTTAAAAGTGTTGCATAACCTGAAAATCATTCTACCATGGGATTTATATGAATTGGCTAACTTCAGTTGGTGCAACGTTCCTGAATAACCCTGTACATAAGAAGCTATAGGCAATTCATGGATGTTAACTAAAATTGGCTTTCCCGTAAGAACGAAGACTTGTATAGAACCTGTCTTTGAACTGTCTATGCCTGTACAAGGTCATGTACGTTTCTCATGAATACTTTTTTTGCTTTTTCATCGTGGGAAACGTCGTTTAACAGTAATTGTACATAAAAATACGGAAAAAGGAGACGAATCGTCATGTAATCTATATACGATATGTGGTAATATTACAAAATTTTATAAACGCCATCTTGTCTCTGAAGAAGCAGAATGCTATAGAATAAGTACGTGTTCACGATACGAAGGTTAACAACCCTGCGACGCAGGTAGACCTCATATATTAAATAATAGTAGTAGACGACAGGTAGACCTGTAGGGGCAGGCTGGTAAAAAGACAAGGGAGGGGATGGACAATAAAAGGAATAAATGGCGACACGAGAAAGTGTAGACAATTTGTCCGGTTAATAATTGATAAAATTCTTTGAATTTTGAGTAGTCGAAAGATAATCCGTATCAAACTATTTTTTCCTCATTCCTCGTTCTTTAATCTTATTCGATCTTTGATAAAGTAGTTGTATGACTTTTGTACTGGAAAACCGGTTTTCGTTGCCGCTCGACGAATACAGTTGAGAGTACACGCAATGCTGGGTTCCGGTTTTACTAGTTGACTGTCCGGGAGCAAAAACCCGAGCAAGCAAAAACATTTTGTACGCGCACGTTGCATCCGCGATGTCAAGATGTAGCGTAAGTTTCCACGTGACCCTAATTACGTAGATTTATCAATGGGATTTTATATCATATGAATATAGTATTTTTAGAAATGAATAATGGTAGTTGAAGAACAAAATTTTTCGGTTCATAAATAGTAATACTAAAATAATATCGTGTGGGTTAAAAAAAAAAAAAGTAATTTTTTTATCCTTTTTGTTGTACCTTTCTTCTTCTGTATTACCTCACATGCATAATTATATATCGACGTACAATTTTTTCTTACATTAACAAAAATAAGGCTTCTTGTACATGCATTCACTACCACGCCCACTTAATAACGATAAATCAGATGTTCGGCGTCTTTATTGTATTCCATCCAGTTAGCAATGCTAGAAAAGAAATTTCCGAGTTTCTAATACGTGAACTAGGCGATTGAATGATCCAATGGGTTAGACGTCCCCGTTGAATGCACCTATAATTTTTCATTTGTAACTTTTTTTTTTAACTCGGATCGTTTAAAATACAACGACATCAAAATTAGGAAGTGACGAATATATTATCGTTAATTATCGACTCATAGTCTTTTTATTTAATTATCTTGAGCTAGTAAAATTATTTTATTGGTGTAAAACGGAGTCGTATGTCAGAGAACCGAGTATCGTTTCTTCCAGGAACTGGTTACGTTTCAAAATTTGATATAAGATCAACATGTAAATATATGCTGTCCTTTTAAACCAAAAGCTACATTAATATTAATATCGTCTGTCTAATTAAGGAAATTAGTTCAATGTGCAAATCTTCAATTTTGCTTGACCTCTACTTGACTGAATCTCGTATTAAAATTAGAGGTTTCACCGACCGAAAAACATGTTGAAATTATATTTTTTATTGCATTCTATACATCGATCTGTTAAAGTATGTCATACCAAACTTAACTAGCGTAAATCTGTATCTTAGCGCGTACAATTCTCATTTTACCATTACACGTATCCTGAACAAAATGAAACAAATTATCTTGAATCTCATGTATACATATACCTACACTATAGACTTAAATGACAGCTCTTAAGAACGGTATAAGAATTACATAGTGTAACACTTAAAAATTTTGTGAACACTCGAGAAAAAATCTTTCACGCTATTTAAACCTTTCTAAGTAATGACAGCACATAACGGTGTCACCAAAAAATTTCAACAGACCTAACCTAACGTAACTGAACATAACACGACCTACAATCAGATCTTTGAATTTCAGTAACACAACGTATATACTATCAGTTTAACTTTCTTTCTAATTTTCATAAAACCTCTATCCAAAGGAACTTGCGACTTGCATGACGATGGAATATTTTAAACTCGATAAACTTACATGAAACGTGATGCTCCAAGAGACTTTATACATTAACATTAATGTTTTCCTTCCGATGTCTCACCGTGTCAATGGTGCCAACGACACCAATAGAATTTCGTTGAGCATGGTTCACATTCTATCAATGTTTTTTAAGCCCACCTTTCGCATCTGATGAACTCTTTTTTTTTACCGACTAAATTATTTTTTAATCGTGACATGAGAACTAGGTCAAAGGTCGGTCACCGTCACTGGTGACAGTAACCCACTCCGTACGAATTACTCAAGCATGAATCTTACCTCCTTTCGCCACGCCATTGGTTCTTCACCAATTTAGTTTTTTTTGTTTTTTTTTTTTTACAATATATCAGCGCTATTCACTAAATTTATGATAAACGCGGTAAAAGTTAAATTTGTTATTGTCGTTTGACAGAATCTGTGGTACTTTTTAATTTTCAATCATTGAACTTCAGAAAAAATCACCAAGCACTGAATGTGCCTGGGATCAATAAAAAATGTACGGCATATTATTGTTCTGCATGCGAAAGTCTTGAAATCATACATAAGTGCGAAGTACTTAAGTCATCATCATTGTGAAGTCATTACTAGATCCGAGATTTCTAGTAGTTACAGACTTTTTCATAATCAAATAGATCCAGCAATATCAAACTATATCTTTAAATTGTAACTTTTCTTGTTGTTTTGTTTCATCTACCTATTATTTTCGTTATCAGCAACATAACTACATTTAAATCAATCATGATTGATTTATAATATTCAGCTTACAATACAATATTCGGCGGTCACTCACAGGTTTTTCGTTTCCCGATGATTTCAATCGCGAGCTCTACTGTTCGGTACGGCAGAGAAGTCGTTATATATCCACGCCGGAACAAAAGTTTACCATGTAAACTGTAATCGGCCCAGAAAAATCCTTCACATTGAGACTCATAAGAAGTTGACTTGGTAACATATATTTTGACCATGGAAAATTCAAAAAGTTCTATTAAAAGTCATTCTTTTTGTTCAATTAGATCATAATGATCCTTGTTACTGTGTCGCGGGAATAAACAGAAATTGGCATTAAAATTTGTCATTGTTCGCGTACTACGCATTTTGTCCATATCTATTGATGCCACGCATTGCACCGTTACGCCGTCACGGTAAGAAGATCAAACCACCGGAACCGTACGCATCACATCAGCCTCTTCTTTTACCCGTGTTCGTGTAAATTGTAAGTGGCAGCATAACGCGACATTGTTAAGCTGCTGTCGGCAAGTGCGCTAGCTTGAAAAAACTTGTTAGTCCCTTCGCGATAATTTCGTTCGATGTACAGAATCCTCTATCGTGATTCTCACGAAAATATTCGACGCAGCACCAATATTTTTTTTTGGAACGAAACAACTTGTAATTCTACCGGGAATTATTCAACTGACCTATTATATTTATCTGTCTTCCATTCAGCGTATCTTTGCCGGAAGAAACATCGGTAATTATTCCACGTTTCGTTCTATCTTTTGTCACAGTGGCTCTCGTTAGATGAGAATAATGGACTCGACGACTGAACCGTAACCACAAAAGTTTCTCCTATCGATCTCTCGATCGAGCGAAAAAAAAGTTGCACGATAGTACAATTATCGCACTGTGAAAGTCTATGGACAAGTTTGTTCTTTTGGACTTCCTTACGACTCCCGACTCCCGACACAATAGATATGCACGATTATTTCAGTGCATCTCATTGATCGACGCCGATCTTTCGTAAACAAGAGGAATTTATGTCAGATGAAAACACGAAACGTTCTAATCATTTATAAGGGAACTTGATGTCTCGATTTCACATTGAAGCAAATCATTCTATCGCGTTTCATAGAAACTCCGTTACCTTTCGACAAATTCAGGGTATAATACATTGTATTTTTTGACGTCGATGTAAACAGTGACTTTTTTTTTGTTCGCTCACACTGGGTATACCGTTTACTAATTGGATATGTTACTTTTTTTTTTTTTTTCCTTTATGAACCTAATGACAGTGTTGGAGTCCGTTATCATAATGATTGCTATAAACATTTACTTCAGCTTGACAGTAATTTCGCAACAGGCGGAGCAAACGACAGAAAATGGAAAGTTGGCACGGTGGCAGCTTACTTTCAAACAATTATTTTATCAGTGAATATGCGCCCGAGTCGCGCGAGAGATTTACATGGGTTCACGCGTCACTCTGTTACGCTTTTCTACGCGTGCCTGCTGCTATATGACGTGAATTTCCATTCTCCTCGATGCGTTTCTTCGTGCATCGCCAACTTCACAGCAGTTGTGACAATTGTACGTCAAACATGAGAATGTTTTAGCATTATGCCAAAATTCGTCAACTTGCACATTATAATTAATTAATGTGCCTCATAGGACGTTATTGTAATGTCATTTTCACCAGTGGCATCGTTTTAAACGAGAAGCCTTTACGTTCGTGACTCGGAGGCTTACGATTAGAGTCTCAGAATGCACAAAGACAAAAGTATTGTCCAGAGTACTGGCACGCTTGACTCTAATAAATTGCGACACTACCTTTGCAAGTCTAACTTTAAGCCGATTTCTCATGAGGCTTCTTCGCTCTAATTCTCCGCGTGAGCACGTGAATAGATCTTCCTTGGATCGATTATTGGTTCTCATTTTAAAGTAGAAAAATTTGTTCTTCGATTTTATCTAATGCTAACGTCCAATTGGATGCCATAAAATTCCGCCTGAGTTCTAACGCGTATAGATCGGCAATCGATTATCGATCTTTGAAACCTTTAATCTAACAATTCCAATAACCGATTTATCCATTGAAAGATCGTTTACATGGAAACCGTGCCGTTCTTATTGCACTTGCTTACCATCTGTAGCGGGATCTATGCGAAAGACAGATTATATGCTGCATAACGGTCAGAGAAATCGATCGATCGATTTGTTAATTGAAAATTCGCAAGAACATTGGTTTTTATTGAAATCAATGTTATTCGTAATTGTTTCCATTTCTCAACTTCATTATTCAACAGATCTTTCGCTGACCTTCTAATGCTCTTTTAAACAAGTTTCCATCGCATGATTTATCAAGCGATTCATTTTTCGATTTTACTTGAATGCACACTATGTTTCGCTCGTTTGATTCTTCCCTATTCGATTCCGTTCATCGTTAACCTGAAAACGGCGATTCCGATAAAATGCACCCCGCGCTTAACGGCTTCGCTCGACTAGAAAATTACTTCCCATCGCAATACCTAATCCATTCTTATGATACAATTAAATACATTGAACACTGTAGTTTCATAGATAATACACGTAGGTTCGATCAGTAACGTTAACGCTGGTTCTTCCCAATTACATGGTAATTTATAGAAGTGACGTTTTTTTAAAACTTTCAACGGTATCAATATTATATTTAATGTTAGTGGCAGGTTACGCTATAATGCGAAACCGGGCTATTACGTGTTAGACAACTTTTCTGATTTATAGAGCCATTACGCTTAATTAATTAATTATTTCATCATATCAATACATTTTAATTTACTTTAAAGCGCTATTAAAATGTTATTCGAACTTATAATCATCGCATTATGGTATAAATGTCTAACCCAATCCCTCATCTCGATACGTCGTACAAAACCACGAGTGGCTTCGGCACTTGTGAGGATTCCGTCAGTGGCGTAGAACGCTCAAAATTTCGAGTTAAATATAACAACGTTCAGTATATTTCGAGTCACGTAAAATTATTGTTTTTAAAATGCTGACTTTATAGTAAGTTCTAACGGTTGAATACAATGTTAACATGCCACTGAATAACAATAATACAATAATCAAACTATGCG
>JARPRG010000438.1:1358566-1380105 GCA_031001745.1 Hartigia nigra | reverse complement strand
ATATAATGTCATGCTGTCATTACACAATTTTGCACTCTAAACGTGTAATTTTTAAATATTGACAAACTTTTATTCCTACCTTGGTAGCCCCACCCAGAATAATACACGTAATAAATGAAAGAAAGTTAATGAAGAAATTCGCTGGCCGTTTGAGTGTATCAGTCGTGAGAAAATTGTGATAGTTGATGGCGATATTATTGGACACCTGAAAACAGTCACAAACACCCCCAAGACGAGCCACTGCGCCGGCCTTATACACTAATTCCATTAAGGGTTAAGAGATATCTGGTTAGTAAATGCACGAACCAGTCCGATTTCACAGCTCGTCTAGTGAACACTGTCCATAGTTGTTTGCAATGAGCGTTTAGTTTAAGAAGAATCTCTTACGAGTAATAGGAACAGAAGTTTTGCGTAAGATGGGCGACATTATTGGTTTGTAATACGTCTGTCAATAAAAGCCGAAATTTATTCAAATAATATATTACTTTAGGGGCAAACTATTTTTCTATAAAATTCTATCAATAATAATCGATCTTGAAGTTGATATTCAATTAATTGATTGATCTCCTAAACTTTGTGAAGAAAATCTGTTCTCTGGTACATATTTATTATTCTGGTCGAATTGCGAGATTACTTGTATTTAATTGTGAATGTAGCATTCGTTTACCTAGTTCGTTGTTATTGAATAACGCTCGATACGAAAATAAGTTGCGCTTTTTTAAATACAAACAGTCGGAAAAAAAACAAGTGTATAATGAATATCAGATTTCTGGTTTCTTTTGATTCCAGTACATCGTTAACTTTTGTAGTACGAACAACTAGGGATTTAACGATGACAAGTTTTCGAACTGTGGTCAACCATAACTTTCTACGAAATTGGATCTGTAAACCACAAAGTTTGAATCCCAGTCTAGTTCTGAAGTCAGTTTAATACGAATCGATAGGAAAAGAACCGTATTGATCGAAGTATTGTAATCAATGTTTTTGAAAGGGTGATGGCGTAATGTTAAAAAACTGTGAAGTAAAATTAAAATTCTTTGCGGTTCTTAAGAGTTTCAAAGAAAAAGGTCATTTGATTGCCAAACGAATAGGCGCTTTCGATAAAAATTCATTTTCGTTATATAATTAAATTTTACGTAATTGCTTAAATCTTATGATTTAACGAACACGCTATGAAAGTAAAAATAAAAATAACGTAAACATTTTAATACGAGATACCAAAAAATGTCTTTTTCATATTTTTTTCCCTGAAAAAGAATTTCTTTTTCAGAGAAAGTTAATTCAGTTTCCATTTTCTATTACTTTTTGCAGAAATGACTGGCGGCGGAACTAACATGGCGTATCACGGTTTGAGTCAACACGTAAATTTCGACGTAATCCCAGATCCGGATGATCGCTTTAGTTTGGAAGAATTAATTGGCGAAGGAACTTACGGCGAAGTATATTCAGCGCGCGATAAGCAAAGTGGAAATCGAGTTGCCATTAAAATTTTGGAAAATGTTGCCGACAACATCGAGGAGATCGAAGAGGAATTTCTTGTTCTTCGTGATCTCAGTTTGCATCCCAATATTCCGCTGTTTCATGGTTTATTCTTGAAAAGAGCCAAACCCAACCAAGAGGAAGACCAATTATGGTTCGTCATGGAGGTAGGAAGATATTTCTCTCACTTTCACAACTCGACAGGTCGATCCTGTCAAACGAGAGAAATTGTTGTTTTAATTAGACGTTAATTAAAAATAATATTTAACGAGTCTATGCCACGTTCTGTACTTGATCGAATGAGTCTTTTGTCACAACGTACTGAACGGGTTTAGGAAGTGTTTTATAGTTTGAGTTTTACTGCTTCTCGTTTATCATTAGCGTTATTCTGGTCAATGTAATATAAAAAATATTTATTGGACGTAAAAGATCAATCAAATTTTCGAAATAGTGCGTGTTACTGGTACAATGTGTAAATTATTACGATTCATTATTTAATTAATTACAGCTTTGCACTGGCGGTTCTGTCACGGATTTAGTACAAGGATTAAAAAAGAAAGGCAAACGCTTAACCGATGATCAGATTGCCTATATAATTAGGGAAACTTGTGAAGCTTTGATATACTTGCACAGTAACCATTGCATGCATCGTGACGTCAAGGGACACAATATTTTATTAACAGAAGATGCTCGCGTGAAACTGGTTGATTTCGGTGTCTCCTCTCATCTGGTAGCCACATTGGCCAGGCGCAACACTTCCGTCGGTACTCCATATTGGATGGCACCCGAGGTAACTTATCATCATTGTTATCGTCATTATCATTGCCTCTGATAATGCATTTTTTTAAAGATATTTTTAATATTTACAACGACAAAAATACCGTAGAAGAAAAATGTTATGTAATGAATGTACTGATATTGTCAGGTAATAGCTTGCGAGCAGCAATTAGATTCCTCGTATGATTCTCGCTGTGATATTTGGTCCGTTGGAATCACCACCATCGAATTGGCTGAAGGAGATCCACCACTGTCAGAATTGCATCCGATGCGCGCACTTTTTCAAATTCCCCGAAATCCACCGCCAGCCTTAAAAAATCCGGATATGTACTCACCGGAACTGTCGGACTTCGTAGCAGAATGTTTGGTGAAGGACATGGAGCACAGGCCATTTGCAAGCGAATTGCGCGAACATCCGTTGCTCGTGAAAATAGAGCCAATTGTCGAAAAAATAAGAGAGGAATTAAAGGAGGAGATTTGTAAACAAAGGTCAGATGGGAGAGTCCATAGGCAACCGGAAGTCACTACTAAGCACGGAAAACTTAAAACGGATCGTAAGACTCGACCCAAGAAGATGTACATGGACGATCTCGCTGCGCTTGATTTATTGTCTGAAGAAGCCATTGTGGAACAACTTCAAAACAGATACGAGCAAACGCAGATTTATACGTACATAGGTGATATTCTTGTGGCCGTTAATCCTTTTGCAAATCTGGGACTCTATACGGGATTCGTGAGTAATATTCTTTTTTTTTGTTCTATGTATACGTTATTCTTATTGAGAATCATTAACGTCAATATTACATAATAATACTGTCTAGTATGCAAATAGATGTTACAAGATATAGCGAAAGTCATCCTTGAAGATGAAGAGATGGAATTACGTAAAAGTTCATTCATCCGTAATAGTGTTTATCTAGAAATAGAAAAAAAAAAATACTAGCCAATGCAGAAATATTTAGAAAATAAGTAATCTTATTGATATAGGTGTTACGATAAATTCCGTATAACAAAAATTATTATTATACATCATAGATTGTTCTTAGTTTCAACTATTTCTTACTAATTGTATTTAAACTTTGTTACTGTTACATACAGATTAAAAAACTATTATATACATATGTCGAAAGTAATTCCTCTTATTATTTTAGGAACAAAGGCGCTACAAAGGTCAAGCTAGATCAGACAATCCGCCACACATATTTGCAGTGGCCGATGCAGCTTATCAGGCGTTACTTCATCAGAGACAAAATCAAGCAATAGTGATAAGCGGCGAATCCGGCGCAGGAAAAACTGAAAGTGCGAATTTACTCTTAAAGCAATTGGTATATTTAAGCAAAGCTCCAAATCGTAATCTAGAAGAACGAATTCTTCAAATAAATCCAATAATGGAAGCCTTTGGTAATGCCACTACCGGAATCAATGCGAATTCCTCGAGATTCGGAAAGTACCTTGACCTAACTATGACCAAAGGTGGTAAGGTCACAGGTGCCAGAATTGCCGTTTATCTGCTCGAACAGTCACGCGTGGTTGCTCAAGCTGAGTAAGTAGAAAAATAATGTAAAAAAACGTTTTACTACCTTTTGTTTCTCATTTTCCTTTTTTCACTATATACATAATGATACAAGAATAGCGTGATCCCTATTACACTCAATTTTTGAAAATCAATTTTATTTGTAGGGGCGAAAGAAATTTTCATATTTTCTATTATATGTACGATGGACTCGAAGCAGACAACCGACTTCAGGAATTTCACTTGGATAGCGCGTTGAGAAAACGTCATCGATTCTTAGCTGATCACAATCACACTTCTCAGACCCACATAGACAAGTTTCAGCAACTGAAAGTTGGCTTCAAGGTTTTGGGTTTTCAAGACGGAGAAGTCGATACGGTTTATAGTGTCTTAGCTGCCATACTTCATCTTGGTGATATCGAATTTGGCGAAGTGGTGACTGAAGATAATACAGATAACAAAAGCCGAGTAATTGACATGGCTCCACTTCACAGAGGTATGTCTTAGAACGTTTCTGACTAAACCGGAAGTTAAAGGGGAAAAAAATCAACTGTCCCGAGATCTTCGAAACTTAAAAAAAAATATTTTATATCAAATATGATTAAACAAATGTATTGTGCTTCTTTAGTGTCCAGGTTACTAGGAATCGAAACCAACGATCTTCTCGAAGCATTGACGTCGAATTCAGTGGTAACTAGAGGAGAAACTATAACAAGAAATAATACTGTGACCGAAGCCTGTGCGGCAAGAGATGCCATGGCTAAAGGACTTTATGGAAGATTATTCGATTGGATGGTCAATCAGATCAATTGTTTGCTAAGCTTTAATCGGTCACCGAACTACGAACCATTGGCTATTGGTCTTCTCGATATCTTTGGCTTTGAAAATTTCCCAAGAAATTCGTTTGAGCAGTTGTGCATAAATATTGCTAACGAGCAGATTCAGTACTACTTTAATCAACATATTTTTACTTGGGAACAACAAGAATATATGGCAGAAGGCATTCCAGTAGATTTAGTCGAATTTTCTGACAACAGACCAGTCCTGGACATGTTATTGAGCAAACCAATGGGATTGCTAGCTCTGTTAGACGAAGAAAGTCGCTTTCCTAGAGCCACTGATAGATCTCTTATCGGTAATACAACAATTTCATTGATTGAAAATAAATATGATCAATATATTGTATTCTTTAGGTCTGTATTAAGCATGCAGATGATAATGCTTTTTTTTTCTTGTTACAGAAAAATTTCATAGTAACATCAAATCGAAATTTTACGTTCGTCCAAAATCTGATGCAATCTGTTTCGCGATTCATCACTTTGCTGGTCGTGTGGTGTACCAAGCAGATGGCTTTTTAGAGAAGAATAGAAACTTCCTGCCGCCGGAAGTAATTCAATTGGCACGTCAATCGCAGTTTGATATGGTTCGATTCCTATTTCAGTGTCCAATCACGAAAACGGGTAATTTGTACTCAGCCATCCATGACACGGGTTCCCGAAAAATATCACAATCTAATCAAAATACAAAGGTGAGGTGGAAAATCAAATTCTTCTTGCTCCAAATGCTTTATTGTCATTAATCTTTTATTCGTTAAGTGTCCTAAGTATATTTTTTTTTATTAACGAAGAAATACTTTGTTTACGATTAATTTCAAAAATCTTAAGGAACGTTACTCGAGTCGTGGTTTGGCTTCGCAATCGAGAGCTCAGCAAACTGTAGCAACATATTTCCGTTATTCATTGATGGATCTTTTGCAAAAAATGGTATCAGGCTCACCACAGTTTGTCAGATGCATTAAACCCAATGACTCGCGGAGCCCACGATTCTTTGACAAGGAAAAAGTTATAAAACAACTACGGTACACTGGAGTATTAGAAACAATAAGGATTAGACAAAACGGATTTTCCCATCGAATACCATTTAACGAATTTCTTAAAAGGTTTGTTCTGTTTTGCTTATTTAGATCATTGTTAAGTATAGACCTACCCATACGCCTCTACATACATTGTCAATATTTATAAGATCTAAATTATTTGCATTCCTTTAGGTATTGCTTCCTTGCCTTTGGCTACGACGAACGTGTGGTCGCGAATCGCGACAATTGTCGTTTGTTGTTGGTTCGACTAAAAATGGACGGATGGGCGTTAGGAAAGACAAAAGTCTTCCTCAAGTATTACCATGTCGAATTCTTATCCAAGATGTACGAAGAACAGTTGAAGAAGATCATTATGGTGCAAGCCTGCGTGAGACGATGGCTGGCTAGAATCAGATATAAGAAACAAAAGTGGCAATTTGCTATGTCCGTGGTCACGTTGCAACGTCATATTCGTGGATGGCTCTCTAGGAAACATCAGGAGGAAGAAGCCAAGAGAAAACGTGCCGAAGAAGAAGCTAAAGCTCTTGAAGAGGCACGAGGTAATATTTTATCTTTTGAAAAGATGCCACTTTTTATTTAACAGGAACGTTTACGTTCCGGTACTAACATGTTATAAATCACACTAATTCCAGAAGAGACTAATCATCGAACGTATTTTATTTATTACGAACTGACTATTTTTGGAGAAATAAGTTGTACAAAAGTATATAAAAAAAAAAGTTTAGATTAATGATATTAATCTTGATAATCTTTCTCGTGGTTTTAGCGTTTGCTATTAATATTATAAGTGTCATGGTCGGATTACATAAAACTCGTTTTATTACAGAAAATCTGAAACGTAATGAGATGAATTGGTTCAAAGCCAAAATTGCACGAAGTGCTTCTCACGAATCGAACGAAACCAAGGAAATTGGCGAACCAAAACGAGGAAGAGAAAATCTTAACAAGAATGACGCTGCTGTAATTATTCAAAGTCGTAAGTGTTGTTGTTAAAGTATAATATAATATCACGTTTTCGTATTGCTGTATTATATGTATAATAATACTATTATGATGGTCTGGTTTGCAGATTTCAGAGGGTACACTATTCGTAAACGTTTCGGATATGAACTTGAGGAACGCTTTAAAAGAATCCTTAATAATTACGATAACAAACAAGATGGTCTGAAAGCATTGCTTCGTGAAGGATTACGAAATGAGGATGCAGCCTTTATAGTTCAACGATGGTACAAAAAGGAAGAGAAGATCAAGAAGAGACCTCCGTTAAAGGATCCTATACATCCGAAATTAAGACAAGCTGATCTCATTCAATTTTCACAGAGTGTAAGTTCATATCGTTCACGAATTATGACTTATGCAATCTTTATGGAAATTTTTTAAAATATTTATAACATTATTCATTAGGTTCACATGAAAAATCAAGATGTTCACAAAAATCTCCGTCGTAATAAACCTGGTGTTCGACTAAATGACATAGAAGAACCTCCGCCGGATTATACAAGGCCTGAAGGATTCAATATGGTTCAAACAATTCTTCAGTATCGAAATGGAAATCAACCGGAAGTTGACGAGACTGTCAAGTTCTACAGAGATTTGAAGGATGAAATGAGCAGGTAAATATCAATGTAAACTATTACCCTTCTCTTTGAATTACTTGCGGAAAAAAAAGGGAGGACATTTGAACACTCACTTTTCGCATCCTTTTGACGCTCACATCGCAAGTGGTTCGGAATTCGAAGAAGACGAAGTTGGCTGGGACTTACCGTTGATACAGCTAGAAAATGACCTTCACCCATCTTCGAGGTATCGTCTTTCTCGTAAAGACGTAAAGAACCCCGTAGAGTAAATTTTTAACGGACATTATACGTAGGAAAATATTCCTACTATTTATAAACATATAAATTAGCCTTATATGCATTCATTCGAAATTTCTAATATTTTGTTGTATACGTGAAAAAAACGCAATGTAGCCGGTTGTTCTTTTCAATTAGAAAATTTTGAAATATCATCAAGCAGTAAATATTGATCATTATATATAACTGTGTTAAAGAATACTAATTACCTTGTACAACTATAGGAGCCGAGCGGGTCAGATTTTGGAAGTAAATGCAGAGAGGAGAGACCGACTCGCAGCCCAAGGAGACTTTGTGGTCGGTCCGGAGCAACAGCTTTCAGATATTTGGCACAAAGCTCTGAGAAATCCAACAGAATCCCACGAAAACGAACCTACGAGCACATCCATAAGGTCAGTCAGATTCTCTCTTATACGCTCTAACAACTTTTCGTGGCATGACTAATGTTCCGTTTCACTTAATAGAGGTATCATGGCAAACTTTCAGGTAAACTTCCGTATTCGCAATATAATAGCACTTTGCCAATTAAACCATGGTTGAAATCAACGAAAGTAGAATAATTGCTAAACAGTGTTTTTTTTTAACCTCGTTTCTGTAGTTTTCACATTTTTCAAAAGGAAGCTTACGAATGCATTAAATATAAATATTTTTGTTTACAGTACAAGGAATAATGACATACTTAACCACAACATGCGCGGTGCCTTCGTCAACTGTACAACCAGTAAGCAACCTGCATATGAGTCTTCGCATATCAACAATCCAAATGGCATACGTGCGCGAGGAAGTTCAAGATACAACGGTATGAATGTAGTAAATGGTATAAATGGTCATGCGAACAATGTAATTAGGCACCATGTAAGTCAGAAAAGTGGTTACGAGCAGCACAACGACAATACGGAAAATGGTGTCGACGGTCGTAAAATTCCTAAATCCATTCATATCGAACAGACTCAGAATGGAAAAGTTCACCGTGATCAGAATAAAAATCGTTGCGAACATCAAAATGGCATTAGGTATCGTGCCTTTGGGCAAAGTGATTACTTCGGTAACCGTAAGGAAGCGCTTTATAATTCGTCAGACTTGAGATATCTTCTGAGACCAACGATTACCCAGAATCGACGAGATAATGGTAAAGTCGAATACGACATTGAGGATATCAACGGGCCGTACAACTTTAGACAGTTGCTGAGACCGGCTGAGTATTTACCGACCGAGTCTTTGAGGAAACGTAAGGGTGGTGTGGCTTGCAATGGTATTCAAGTGCCGAAGGATAAGCTTTCGGAAAAGCATGTCAAAAGGAGAGCGCCTTTAGCACCTAATTCAAATCAGGTTCTGGTTAAAAAGTAGTACGTTGTACCATTTTAGTTAATGATCTTTTAATTAGCTGCATGTGAATGTTTGTCTCTTTTATCGATGCCTTTGTTTTTTCCTCTTTTTCTCGGACCTTCTAATGACGTCTTGATAGATACGAGAAGGTACATGAAGAAGTTTGTAGATTAATATAAGTATTGTGGTGTCTTAAGAAAGTGTCGTTCGTGCGATATATCTTTAATTAATCGTAGAGGAATTTGTGATTTTAAGATGTTTCATGATTTTCGTGACTCGATGAATTACGTAGTATAATTCGGTAAATTGGGTTCACTGATTCTTGATCACTAGCAAGCATGGACATCCGTGACGTCGTTCGATCCTTATAACTGTAATTTGTGTATCTTGAAAATAGCGTGGATTTAGAACTAGTCATTTTCAGCTTTACTTAATTCTTAGATCATTTTTTTTAAACGCATTTCGCGCCGCATCTACTACCTAGGAAACTTATAACGGTATCTGATAAAAATATACAAGCGACGTACTTTTACGTGACCGGCGCAAAATGTGTTAATAGGTTTAAAACGATTTAGAAGGGTTAGGTAAAACGTACTTCGATTATGGGAAAGTGGGAAGTTGAAATTTTATTGATGCTCGTTCGTGATAATTTTAATGTTAACTTTACATGCGTGCATTGGGAATATTCTTGATGCGCAGAGATTTTTATTTTTAAGGACCGTTTAAAATAATGTGAACTTAATTTATGTTCATACATGTTATTCTGTTATGATTATTAAGCTGCCTGTAAGTACGAGCTTCTTTTCCTGTTGTGCAAGATGATACCAAATATATAGTATATATTTACTGTTTATATGTTGTCGTTAAATTAATTTCCTCCTAATCATTTTGTTGGATGAAAGAGCACAGGGAGGATTGGGCTGTGGACGCACCGTCTTTAAATCTGGTCCAGTTTCTTGTTATTGTTACTGTTGTATTTTTCTCTTGCTTTCTCTTCGTAATGTTGTTTATAATAAAGGGACATTCAGGAACACACCGAGGTAACTTATCACCCACTCTGGAGAAAAACCGTTTTCATGTCTCTGACCGAGGGGACAGGAGACTTCGGACTTGAGTTCAGTTGGTGTTGTGATCTCCACCTGTGAGGTTTGTCTTGGTGACTTGTGCGCGGGTGTGAAATCCTCACCGCCAGGCCTGACGTCTCAACCGGACTGGGTGCTCACATGATCCACAGCAAAGGTACGTGCACGATATATTTACGCGGCATTAATACGTGCCAAAGTTATATCTACGGTGTTGGACGCCAAAGACGCATACTCGCAGCGTTGCCTTCGGTGATCGCTAGTACTCATCGACGTGCAAGGTATCTCCCACCCAATTGACTTGCACGGTATCTCGACACGGTCAAACCAATTCCACTCTGGCTGCATGAATTCTTAGGGATCTTTCAAAACGTGCAGTCTCTCGGTTACGATTGCACGGTATCGCGACCACTTCAGCAACCCCTCTCTTAGCGACGTGCAAGGTATCTCTGTCTGTCAACTTGCACGGTATCTAGACGCCGTGACCCGGCATCGGTGCAACCCCGCTTAGATCCCCTTCGAAGCTGCAGTCAAGTCATCCTCCCTCGCCCCTGTACAGCTCTACAAATACTATCAATAAATGACCTTGAGGCCTTAGCTTGCGGTCGCTCGAGGACTGTCATCGGCCGGTGTAGTTTTACTGCCTCTGCCCATCGTCCGCCGGATGGGAAGGTCCCCATCCCGGTGCTCCATGTTTAAACACATTTATACGTTGATTAATCCATCCAAGAATGTGTTCCCTTTATGTTGAAGAAAAATAACTTTGAACATGATTGGTGCATTTGTCCGCAATATGATGGTCATCAAGCCCTGTTTAAGAAGTATAGGTGCTGAAGAATGATTGTATTGTTTCGCATCCGAACTCGCAAAATGGACAAGTTTGAAAGGAAGGTTACGTGAGTGCGTAATCGCAATGCCAAATTGTGATGAAAATCTTAAACGTTTAAAAACTTTTTCTTTATCGTCACCGACTTATTCCGTGGCGCCGGTGTAGCTCTGTAATCCACATCATTCGGAAGGTTCAGGTCGAAACCAGTAGGTGTCAGCAGTTGTAATTGTAAGGGTCGACAAGACGTCCTAGACGCCGGGAGATGTTTCACAGCGTCGTCGCGTCGGCAAAGAGGCGCTGTGATCACTCAAAGTACAATATTCACGCAGTAGAGGGATCTCTGAGCTCATAGAAAAGGGAGTGAGTAGTGGGAAGAGAGGGGCAACGACCCTCTCGCGCGGCTCGACTCTACGGAGCGCGGAGTTGTGTTCGAATCATGGCGACACCCGACCCCGTAGATCCAGCCACCCTAGAGATTAAGACCCGTAGCATAGAACAGACACTACTCCCACTAGTAAAGCAGGTAAGAACATTCGACACAAAGTACATCCTTATTTTCAACTCCCTATCCCAGGTTATTCTTATGCGGCTTTGTCAAAACGTACGTTTCCACTGCACCCGTAGAACTACACTCCGTTCTAAAACCAGTTGCCGAGACACAGTCAGAGAGAAAGAGCTAAATGGAGAGAGTGAGATAGTGCGGGACTGAGGGAGAAAATATTCGTAGTAAAGTGAGCGAATGAGTGCGACAGTGAATGACCAGTTGCAAGTGTAAGACAGGGAAGCAGAGAGAGTGTCTGGCTGTTGAGCATGTGGGAGAGCAGAGAGCACACACAACTTATTGCCAGTTCCAACGTCGGCACCTCAAAATAGCACGTTTTATACTTTGGCTTATCAGTTCTCTTGCACAACGTTGGAAAAGCCAACTGGCCGCAAGATCTGGTTCATCGTGGAAGAGTAATTTTGACAGATCGTGCCGGCATGTGCTTTGCCATCGAAATGTGTGACTACGTGCGTCGCATACGGAACTTTTATTTCTCTTAGGAAACTCGTCCGTCCCGTCGAGATAGTTTGCAAACCGTCCAGCCTTATTTACCGTATTCTTCCTTTCCAACTTTTCTTTTTATCTCCTGGTTTGATCGTCTGAAACGAATGAATACCACATATCGCGAGCTAACGCTGCCACGTTATTTATGGGTCTGTGCTTACATGTCTGTCACGTGTGACATAGCTCACAGTCCGAAGTGTTTAACTTGCATAATGTTTTCTTGAAAATTCACAAAGATTTACATGTACTTTTTGTAGTTTATCGTACATGTCATAATCTCTTTTTATCAAAATATATTTTGTAAATTCAAAGTCTAGGTACTTCAATGTTCACCCTGTGTTAAATACTCGAATTATTGCGGGTTACGGATTATATGAATGTTAATTACTTGCGGTAATTAAACGCTCACACTCGGATACCCAGTTGCTTAGTAATGTCCCTAACGAGACAGTATTCTTTCCCTACACCTTTTTTTTTCTTGTTCGATCAAATACAAATTAAAATCATTCCAAGTGATCTCCAAAGATTTGCCGGGATGATGATTACTGCTCTTGCTTCTGTTTTTTTTAATTTCGCAACGTCTCCCGTTATCGTATATTGACGCGCATCGTACCAAGGGAAGCTTTACAAATCACGAGAGTGCGGGTCGAAAAAGTGCAACGGAATCCCAGAAGATTATGGAGGATTGTGATTACCCGTAGACGCTTGATTTATTCGTCTTTTTCGCACTTTCGCACTAATATCGATCACTGCACTGTAATTAGTATTTAATTAATCTAAAGAATACGACTTCTCGATATTTTGCATGAGCAAGTTTTCTATTTACTAAGTATATTATGAAATATTTTACTTGATATTTAAGTATACCATCAATACAAAATATTTTTTAATTGAGAAGTATTATATCGCCTACGGTATTTCGTATAGTCTGAAAATTACAAATTTCACCTTGATTGCAGCAGCGCGCAAAGCAAGTGCATTTAATTACAAGCATAAAATTAAAAACATTCAGTATATGTAGTAAAGTTTAGTGAACACGGAAATCGATATTCGATAAAATTAGAATTCAATGAGCCTTACTAAAAAATCAAACCGCAAATATGAATAATTGGTAGACAGGTTTTATTACAGTTACCTTGTTTTTATCGTGCACTTAAAATTGTGCTACCATAAAGAAAAAAGTCACAAAAAACACCAAGTCAATGTAGTACAGCAGTGCAACAGCCAAAAGAAAAATAATCCCGATATTTTTTTCCTATTTGAATAAATTATATAATTCCTACTGGAATATCTTAAATGACTTTTCAAAATAAATTTAGTATTTCTTCATTTCTGTTTCATCCCCAACGATAAGATTTAAATAGCATTCCACCATCTCGTGACTATTCGCCCTATGGGATTTCCGCCTCCGCATTGCATTCTCGGTTATAAAAAAAAAGGAAAGTCGTCGCAAGTAAGGTTTAAATCAAATTTGTAAATTATCTTGGTCGTTCCGCATTTAGGTCTAATACGGTATAGTGTCTGGAGTAAAAATAGGGGTAAATAAGTAGGAGCGAATGGCGTCGAACAGAGTGACCTTCCTGTCACGTTTATCGATGTATTTTCGTCTGTGGGTTAACCCTCTTTAGTTGGAGGGTACATAGTAGGGGTTGGTGCATGGCACAGGAGCGATCGTTACGAACTGCAGCCACTTGTTAGAGCTCCGTCTAGTCATCTTGTACAGCCCTTCCTTTATAGACCATCTACGATCAAATTTGACATTATCAATAATATAATTTTTTTATTTTTATATTGAGATAATAGGGTCTATTTGAAATATTAATTTTGTCAGATTCATTCTTTTTTATGAACAGATAACTACATATATATCTTTGTACTTGTGGTCTTTTTGTACACTAGAAAGCATTAATGGTCTGCCGTGGGCTACTGCTACAACTCGCGAACGCTTCCCTCTCTACTAGTCTCCATCCTTCCCCTAAAGCGGTGTTTATAAAACTTCCACATAATAAAATAAAATCAGAATCAAAAATCGAAATCCGAATCGAAATCGAAATCTTTATTGTAATCATGGAAACCTCGCTGTAGGGGAATAGGCATTTAGGCATGTAGAGAGGGAAGCGTTCGCGAGTGGTGGGAGTGGTCTATGGCAGACCAGATTAATGCTCTCCAGTGTACTGTACACTGTACTTTAAAGGCTGAGTTATACATTTCTCAATACAAAGTATCAATAGTTCATTATTTACTTTATTAAAGAAATTATCGGTGGCCCAGATTTGGTTACATACTATGCAATGTGACCGCGAAGCGGACAATTGTATTCAAAAAGTTCACTCACTGGGAAACTCGCGATATTCGTTTTATATGTAAATATCACAAAGTTTCAAAGGTATACTTGTGATATATTTGAGCAATTAAGGTGAATAACGTTCAACAATGATATTCCATTATATATTCATTGATCTGCATTTTGTGAGAAAATATTACAAATATTTATCCACATTGAAAGGGCACGGGTATTCCTAAATAGATGTAAAAATCTACTGATATAAATTTTGCTCTATTGTTTTCATAGCATAGTTGGTTCTAAGATAGATATGAAATAGGCAGACTAAATTTTGAATTGGTGCGTTAGTTTTGGATAACCCTATACTATATTTCCTTTAAACAAGTATTGATCTCTCTGTGACACTCGTTAGGAATTTTTAATTAAAAGAAGAAAATATTCATCTTTGATATGTCACAAGTATCTCAGTCCTCTAATTTAATTAAGTAAATTCGTTAGTCAAATTTTAATGATGTAACTGATAATATCACAATATTATCTACGCAATTGCTTTTCATGCGACAACTTCACTCTAATAAACATTAGGTAATAAAGGGAGAACATTTAAATGCGTTGAACAGCTAATTGTAAAATGTTTACATGCTTAATGATCCATTTTCACGGGAGTTTTGGAGTTAATGCAAATCCGGAGAGAAGTGGAGCAAAATTAACGAGGAAATTTGCTTCTGAGATTTACAGTTTTACATGAATTAGGATTAATTGAACGTTTTGAATAATGATATCGCGTGATAAAGCAACTGAAGGGATAAAGAATATTTAAAAAAAAGACAAGAATACGAAAGGGAAGCAATATAAAATGTCCTTTACGGACGCATTTTCTTTGCTTATTCCGCGAAGTAGAATGATATCAGGAGTACAGGAAATAGCTGCTCGTGAAATGGTGATAAAAATCTATTGGATTGAATAGCTTCTAAAATGTAGCAATTTCTCACCTATTGACATAGAAACGTAGAAAAACTTGATCATTCGGAATAGATAATATGTAGGATATACGTGACTCAAATTCGATAGCTATATACAATTTTTCAACGTTCAGTATATTCTCCCAGCAACTGAAATCTTTGAATTGTAGGACGGATGGAATTCGATCGCTCGTTGAACGTTTGACTTTTTTTCTTCTAGCGTTTGTGCGCATTCAAAGTCTTTCACGAGTTCAGGATGCCTGGCAGAAATGCATTCAATGACATTGTACGAGTAGAGATTTTCGCATCTTTTTCAGATATTCGCGATCGTATTTGTGTCAAGCATTTTGAATGTTTTTTTTTTTCTTATTATTCTTGGACAATCCTTAAAAATGTCGAATCTTAACATTACTGTGGTCTACGCAGTAATTACATACATGAAGTATAAAATCCAAATGTAATTCTAAATCTCGCAAGCTTTTGAAATTTCTTGTATGGGTATTAAATAGAAGTTAACTTTTAAATAATTATATAAAATTAATTCCTTTGAACTTTTACTACGCGTACCGTAGAAAAAACGTCAGGTTTAGGTAGAAAAATTGAATTATACAAGTCAAATTAGTCATGATTAATTATCAAAAATATTTGTAAAGAAGATTTAACATTAATTAATGATATTTGATACTTTTTAATTCGTTGTTTTAATCAAAAATACTTTTACGAATCACGATTAGTACTTTTGGTTCCTAAGGTCTTTATGTATAGTAAATGAACAATAATAGAAACACATCGTGTTCATTAAATATGTACATATATATGGTGCACAATTTATAAGAGTGAGTAAGAATAGTATTGGAACTTCATTTCAGTTCGATTGTTATTCTTGTGGCGTAACGCGACCTATAAAAGTAAAGTCAGACGGATAACAAGGGAAGAATGGATAAAGTTGTAACAAAAGAATATGCGAGATGAGTTTTGTTCGAGGGATGCTTCCGGCCGAAAAACTAGAAAAGAAAAAAAATAGTGGGTGAATTGCGAAAGACATGCAGAAATAATGAATCTCCGTTATTTTGATTATGAGACGTCAAGACTTTTGCACCCATTTTATACGCAAAATTTTTCAGCAGAAAAATTGATTTGAAAAATACAAATCTGTCTAAGTATCAAATTAAGATATAAATTCCAATAATGCCTTGTTACGTTTTTATTCAAATTGGTAATACATCGCTATAATGTATTAGGCCACTATGAAATTACGTCACTATACTCATCACTACGTTCACGGTATAAAAACAAATTTTGTTTTTGTCATGCAGGTGCCGTTAAGGATAAAAGCATAGTGGTGGATTATTCTGATGCATTTTATGAGATATCGATTTTTACTATTCTGGTATCAGAGAAACGTTAATTCATTTAAGCTGATTTTTGCCGAAATGAGCTTAATTTATCAATTTCGAAAATCCCCTTTTCAATTCTATCGGATTGGTTTTAATGCCGATATAAAAGAAATATAATTTCATAAAATCGAAATGTTACTAAGAATTTACTAAATTAGAGAATTCTTATATTCATGAGAAGTCATACAATCTTCTACCCTTCATAATAGATATGTCTCTGTCATTCTATTATATAATTAGTATTTAATACTAAATAGAAACCGTAACGTTAAATTCCTTATTGACGTCGAATCAACTTTTCACACTCACGTTCAAATTGCGGTTTTTCAAATCAAAAGGCTTTTGTCAAAGGTAAAGCAATATACAGGGTTATTCATGAATGTTGGACCACCCGAAGATAATTTCGTCATAGAAAGCAAATGGCTGGACTAACTTTAGTTATTGCAGTACTCCCGAATAATCCTGTTTGTTCAATAAATAATAATTCTGACTCAGCATAAACTCGATGAAATTCTAAAAGAGAAATTGATTAGCATATACTAGTAATATCACGTGAAATATTTATGTTTTATAATAAATCAATTTAATACAGGTTATGGGTAAATAAATACAACTTATTTCACGTACGTTTCGAGTGTCCCGTAAGTGATTGTGCAGTTCGCTCAGCTTCTAGCAAAATCAAAAATGTCCAACGTATATCAAATACCCTCTAAAGTTGTCGCATTGCCAAAGCGACCTGAGTTACGATTATTTATGAAACTGCGTATACCGAGAAATGCTGCTAAGGGCGTATAAATTCACAACTTCAATATCGCTCCGAAAGAATTGGGCAATGCGAATTTCCTGACCTGGAAATTCGCGATTAGCAAGTGAAACGTATTGGCCAAAGTAGAGCGAAGACAAAAATTCGGAAATCGATAACGAAAAAAAAAAAATCTGTACATAAATCGCAAGATTATCTTCGCATCTACCTACTCTAATATGAATATTTTGAAGCGTACATGGCAAAGACAGGTGAAAAATCGAAATAAAATACTTATCAGGTTATATACTTATTTCAATACTATTCTAACAAAGCATATCGAACATCTGTGGGGTTAGTATTCAGGAGCAGATTGCGCAACATATCACTTGCCATATGAGTAAAGATAGAACGTTTACGTAAATGAAATAAGATTTCTCTTGAACCACGAACCATTTGCGTTTGAGGTATTTGAGAAGGACTTCCTTGGAAACAATCTAAAATGTTCGTATATATTTCAATGAATTTTATAATATTTAACGAATAAATAAATATTTGACGAATTTTTCTTTCGAAAACGTTTGTATAATTTAGACGCATCGGATGAACTTACAAATCCTTAATTATTTTATACAGTCAGATGTTATTCGACATAAAGCTCGAAATGTGTAATAAATCATTTTTGTTTTGTTTCGTTGAGTCACCTAGGAACATTTTTTGCACGGAAGCGTTTCTTTGAAAGCTACTTTTGAAACGCTGCTTGATCCCATGTCAGAAGTTAAAATTGTTTTGACGTAACGAGGGCTCCTTACAAAAACCATGAAATTTCAGACTGCTTTGCAACTTCAGATTGTGAATAAGAAGATTCGACATAGTGAGTGTTTGCAGACAGTATCAATTCCGATAGACAGGGATTATCAGGTAATAAAAAACTTTTCTTTACACGACCATCTTCATCGGATTGACAGTTACACATACCTCCTTCTAGTTTTTTCTAAAAAAAATATCTTGAGAGATAATCCCTTATAACGTGTATAACTATACTAAAATACTTTTGACCCTGTTTACTATTCGTGAAATATAAGTATGAATATTTTTCTTAAATATATTATTTGGCTGCATATGTTTAGATCAATATTCAATATAAATGGTTATTCAGGACTATTACACTACTTGAAGGTAGTGCGTCCATTTGATTTCTATAAATTTCTCTGGTAGACTCAACTTTAAGTGGTGCAATAGTCTCAAAAAACCCTGTATATTTATAGTGTTATTCAAGCCAAATTCACCACCTGAACTTAGAATGTTTATTTGATTTCTATGGTAGAAACACTTTCTGGCTGCGCATTTGTACTGAATAATATATTGCGAGGTAAAGTGTTGATTAAAATGGAACGATGATGATGTCAATAGCGGTTAGACAACACCAGAGCATCACCTCGTAATCCACACGCACGTGTATGCGAAGGTGTATAAAATAGCACAGGTTATATAGTCGCCTCTTGATATACCGGTAAACTCGATTTTAGCAATAACTTAATAATGCAAAATTCCTATATTATGAAGAGAAGCATTATTTTCATCCATATGGTGCAGAGTGATTAATTTTCTTAAACTGCATAAAGAAAATTAATAACTCATGAATAAATCATCGTGTATCTAGAATTATATATAACCGGGTTATTGTTTCAACTGATTTCCCCCGAAGTTCATAAAACTATTTAACTGAATTCTCGCAAAACTTAATTATACTCGCTTCACACTTAGAACACATGATTAACTGATAAAAGGAAAGTAATAGTCTGAGAAAATGAATAATACTACAAAATATGATGCTTTGACCTGTGACAATGTATTCAACATGACACAGCATAAAAAGGTTATCTGAGCGATGACATAAATACTGACATGTTAATATGATGTAGTTATGCTCTTCCTTCCTTCATTCTTATTCTAATTATTTTCATTTTTATCTTGCTCTTTAACATTCCGCCTTGGTTTCTTCCATCTCTACTTCTCACCCTCCACCGACCATCGTTTGTCCTTTTCCAACCCCCCTTTTGGCACCACTCAGTATTCCAAGTACCCAGCCCATCTTCCTCTACTTTGCTTGAATCCTCTCGATCGCTCTCAATTCTCATCTTCGTCACCATCCTCAATCTTTCTCAGTACCTCTCGTTACTCTGCCAGTTCTCCTCACGCTCAACCCTCTCGACGATCTCAGTCTGCATCACTATTTCTTACTTCCGTAACACAGGACCGTACCTACCTAAAGGTAAAGTTTACTTAGCACGGACGAGCTCTAGCATAAACTGCGAATGACACATCTACTCCACCTTCGTTTTGCTCCCTTGTCCCATTTACGTTCCTCGAGGCGAACTAACATGAAACCAGCTGGTGGATATTCTTCACTACTCGTGGCGCACCCTTGGAGACTTTTCGTAAATTGGTTTGTTTATTGTTAAACTTTATTTTCTAAAATAAAAATAAATGGAAGAACGAACACACCAATAATGAAAATCTGCTTTCTTTTTTGATATATTCTGAGAATTCTACTTTTAGACATTTTATTTCATGCTTTACTTTACAATAATTCGTATAAACAATTAAGGCACAACATACGTTTTTGTCGATTTTCTCGTACATTATGTAATGTTATTACATACTTCTTTTTAGATATCATTTATTACATTTTCCGTTTGCAGCATCTTAGTAAAGGCACGGGAAATCCTTGAAAGGGCTAACATTTATCTGGGAAGGATGCACATTTATGAAATCTAATCCAACCTAAAATCATCTACTAGCAAATGAAATGTGTCAACATATCAGTAAGAGTTAATAGTATTGATACATTTTAACACTATACAACGGTAATCTGTAATATTTAATTCCGGCGTCAAGTTACTTTCTTTTCAAAAATGTGAAAAAAAAATAAGACGAAAATACATGCTGACCCACCACATGATAGAACAATAAAAGCATAGGATGACTCGTGAATTATGAAGTAGTTGTCTATTTTTGGGGTTATTCGGAAAATCCAAAAAAAAGTTCAAGAAATCGAAAATGAAATTCCCATCTCATGAAATGTAAATTACATCTGTAATTCCTCTCGCGTTTCTCTTTTCATTCGCGGAGTAAGCACTCGCATAAATAGAGGACAGGTGTAGGTCAACAGAAGAATCAGGATAAAAAGGGAAAAAATGAGAGAAAATAAAGATTGACATCAAAGTCGAAGGTATCATACTAGAGGTTAAGGCAAAAGATGGTACTAATGTTGCTAGTGATAGCAGTGTTTGTAGCGAAGTCAATAAGCGAACTTTCTCAAAGAGAGTAAGGATTGATGATGAAGTCAGTAGATATAGTGAGGATAGCTACATTGCAGGGGGTAGAACTGACGGTAGAGGCCGCGGTAAAAATCGTGAAGGGATGAGAGGGAAGATCAAGAGAAACATGAAAAAGATGAATATAAAGATATAGAGAAGAACAAAAAAAGAAGATAGGGCTATAGGAAGAGGATGTTATTGGATAGATCAAAGAAGGTAATAAAGAACAGACGTAGTGCCGTTGATGGTGGTTGTGATGATCCTGATGCTTTAGGTTATGGTGGTGGGTTGACCATTGAAAAAAAAAACTAGAAATTGAGATTTCACGGCAAAATGTATGTACGTACGGGCCTGCCGGGTATTGATTGTCAGCCGAGGGTGCGCGTTGTGCTCGAAGCTACCATTTGTACCGGCGCGACTCGGAAACTCGAATCCTGTGCCTGTGCCAGGCGGGCCAGTCTTCCCTAGGCACTCCACAAGCCACTAGCGGTTCCGCGAGCAGGCACACGAAGCACGCGCGGCGACACGCCACCCAGCACGCCAATCCGGGTTCCTTCTGTTCCTCTCGTTATTACTCCAGTTCCGCACCCGTGTCATCAACGAGACAACATACATCGCAACATCGTGAGGAATACGCTGGCCAACTCCGGCCAATGTGCGCGCCACTGACAACAACGAGAGAGTCAACAAAAAGTACCTGGAGGTTGATAGACAAAGAGCTACCTCATTTATTCGACGAAAAGCCACACGTTTTTGAGTCCTCGACGCGCTACATTAACGCTTTCTTCGATAGTCAATCCTCTGATACGCCCATTTCTAGAAGAACGTCTTCGAGATTCCTTAACAGCTCTTACTTTCGATCGCTGTCTTGTACTTCTGTAACATTTCTGTGATATTCTCCCTCTACTTTCTCTCATTCTCATTGGTCCAAACATATCTTGCAGAACTCTTACTCTCTCTCTCTCTCTCTTTCTCTCTCTCTCTCTCTCTCTCTCTCTCTCTGTCTTTCTCCATCTCTATCTTCGACTGTGCATTATTGTTTTCTTTT
>JARPRG010000438.1:1347065-1358466 GCA_031001745.1 Hartigia nigra | reverse complement strand
TCTCTCTCTCTCTCTCTCTCTCTCTCTCTCTGTCTTTCTCCATCTCTATCTTCGACTGTGCATTATTGTTTTCTTTTATTTTTCTTTAAAAACGACAATCCCTTTAGAAACTTTTCCTCGATGCTTTTCCAATTATCCTGGAGCTGATTGTCATCAAGAAACGATCCTGGAGGATTGGTTCTTCAGTCTTCAACGCGACGAGAACGTCGTGTGCACTTGTTGAAGAGGTTCGAAGATTCGCGCTTCAAGGGATATTTCATGTCACAATCCACTGCGTGTGCCTGCATCGTGCGGAACACGTTGACGATCGCGAACACGTATCGTCAACATCACGTGTATCGCTGAACGAACAATTCTCATCGCTTCTCTTTTATCTTCTTTGGGACTGGTACGTGTTCTTTTTTTGAGTGCCTGTCAGACGTCGGACGTCGGACGTACTTCGAGATTTTGAGAAGCGCGCCAAGAACGTAGCGAACATGTACGAGGGCGGCATGGCTGCTGAACGGCAGGTACGTTTACGCATCGGTATACATCGGGACTCCTGCCGTACAGTGGAGTTCATCTTTTTCTAGGGCGATTAGACCTTTTTGTAGGAAAACTATTCAGGGTTATGATAAGCCTGTTTAAAATGTTCTGGCGCTTTATCCTCACTCATGATTATTCAATTCAAGAATGGCTACGGGCTCCTGGCTCCTATGCGGTGTATCCTGGAAGCCAAGGACCCTACTCCAAAAATCATTATTAGTCTGATGGTCTCTAGGTTACGTCGACTTACGTTTTATCAAATTTTTTTTCCTTTCGAGTAATCATGTAAATATCTTTTTTCATTTTTAGATTGCCATAAGCTGATACCGTGGTAGATGAATTTTGAAGAATTATACGTATTTTTTAAATGTTTTATTAACACGCGTGATAACCCACTTTTGCACGAAGTCATGTATGTTATGAATAATTTGACGATAGTTAATGCATGGTAGGGAACAATTTTTTAGACGAACTACTTATGCTCGATATTACTTTTATTTTTCGAGTTTACGCCAAAAATACGTTAGGATTTTGATATTCGCGATGTTTCTCAAGATTTGTCAAAAAAAAAAAGAATATGCGAAATTCGGTAGAGCAAGTAGCTCGTTTTGCCTTTATTCCTTTCTTTTCTGCAAGGCTTGGTGCAAGGGCTGAGAAACGTCTCAGCTGCTTTCATTCTCCATTTTCTTTTTACACACGGCTACACCGTCAACTTTAAAAGTCAGAGAGGCTATTTTCAACCCTCTTACCTTCCTGCTTCTACCATCTTATTTCATTAAAGATGCTTAACAACGCTTTATCCTTTACAATCTTTTCCCAAGAGATATTGAAACTGTACATTAAATATAAAAATTATTAATATTGCCAAAACAACTTCACAAGAAAGATATTGCAATACTTTTTTTAAAGACTGAAGGAATCAACATTTTTCATAATATATAATACCAAAAAAGCGTTATGAAAGTCATACCTAGAAAAATAGAAAGGTAGAAGTATACAATCTTTGCAAAGCGAAGTGTTTTCTTACATAGTAAATATTTACATGATTCGCAATATTATTGGTATATGACGGTGTGTTTGTACCGGGAAGATCGTTTGGAGAAGATAATCTCTGCCTCCAGATATTTGCTTTCACTATTAAATGGAAATGCGGCTGCAAAAGTTTGCGAAACCTTTTAAACACCTGACATCGAGTACTCGGTGCTTTGTGATAAAGAATATGCATAGAGATATCGGACTAAGTTTTTCAGAAGTTTTGAAATTTCAAAGGGAGGTTTGATTAAATCTTCCGGTATTACCACTAAAGTCTCGACTTTTTTCTCCTTATCTTTTTTTTTCTTTTCCAATGGTTGCAATTTCATGTTCTTTGTTCACACAACATTTCAACTGTTTTCTATGATATACAGACATACAAAATTTAAGACCTTGGACTGAATTTTGTTTCAATAGTAACGGTTCTGTACACTACAATATATTTGTATATGTAACTTTTTTTCGAACAGCGACCGACCACAAATATCTTTAACTCGATCCTGGCACATACCCAACGTAAAAAATCAATTTCATTGCTTTTACGAACAAGAAATTCATAATATAGCCAAGATACTGAACAGATATTTGGAATGATAACGTCAATTTAACGAGTGAGAAAGGGTAAAGTAATAGTAGTGATTTATAAAATGTGAAATTTATACATATCATTTGATAATATAAATTTTTTAGTCAAATCTGTCCTGCTAACGTAAAAATTATATAAAGTAGTCCAATGTACCATTTCCTTTATCATATTGACAAAAACATTTAAATACTAGTGCAACCTTGAAAACACTTTATACCTGCATCATTGTGTTACATACGACGCATGAATTTCCATATTATTGATATTTGGATATTTGGACATTTCAATTGAAATAACGAAGATTCAATAAAAAAATACAAAAAAAATCTTGTCAACCAAAGCAGATCAATTTCACAATGAATTTTCCTAAGATTAATTCATTAGTTATTGAAGTATTTGTCAAATATCAAATTGTTCGAAAAGAAATGTTTTTTCTCAATCTATTTTTTAAATAAACTTCTAACAACAATATTGATAATTTAATTACATTTTTTTCCGCGATATAGTTTAGCAAACTTTTTGTTATATTATAAACCACAAGTATTTAATAACAGCATAATATTAATCAAAATTGCGTATATCTGTAGTACTAGTATGTTCATTACTGCGTAATCAATGTGTATGAATTTTTAATAATAAAATCCTCAAACAAAATATCCGAGTATAATACGAGTTAATACGTATTTAAAGTTTTCAAAGTGTAATGATCCACATACACGACAGCCAATTGCATTACAGTATATTTATAAACCTTTATCTTCTAACCCGATTATCTACCTTTTACATTGCAAGCAGTACAGTTTTTTTGTTCCGTGATGTTGTAACAGTATACTTGCAAGAAGAAGATTAATGTTGTACATTAGAACACAGATATAGAAAAAAAAAAGATTATATTCCATCAGGAGCAGCTAATGAAATGTGATACATATCGAAAACAAGAAATTATCTCGTAAAGACGTAAATCCTGTGTACCATAAAATGCTGTACGAACAGGGGAAGAAAATTAATGGCACAAAATTGAAGCTCACAAATCCCATCTTTTGCACCTTCACAAATTTTCTTTTTTTTTAGGTATAAATCTTTCAAGAAACACGCACATGTGTCATCGAAGCGTGCAGTGAAATGCTTTATTTAAATAATCACTTTGAGCATGCCAAACAATTGCACTAGTACAGTACCGTAATAAACAAGATCTATTCTTGTTTTAAGTTTGCCCTGAAGAAGCTTAGAAAATTGTCCAATGTACTCAAAGTGCACTGGTCATCTGATAAGACCTAGTTGACCGATCAATAAGTGTAGTGCCATTGTGAAGTGTGCAGACGATCATTGCACCAACATATTTTACTGTTCGACTAAACGTTTATTAACCATATATTATTTATAGATGTCAAATATAGGGTGCGATATATAGCAAAGTTACTTTATGAACACCCTATATAATATATTTTACTTCAATTTACTACGAGTATATTTTAACTCTGTATACTACGTGTACTCTCAACTATGTCAAGAAATATTTGAAGATTCACATTGTGATCTCAGTCAAGTATTTTTGCCTACATTTTATTTTCACGGAAATCCATTTATATGAATTTTTTGTTAGAAAAAGTAGATACATGTACTATGGATAAAGCCAGCGGACTATCAAGAGTCCTATCAAAATCGCTAGGAGTCACTCTTCCTGTGATCTTAGAATATTTGCACAGTCAAAAGGTCAGAAGCTGAAAGAACGTTGGTAACCGGGTTAAAGGGAGAATGGAATTTCGTCATGTTTTCGATTTCCGGTTGAAAGACGAACTTAAAGATACAGAGTATCGAAAATTGCCCCTAGCTGCTATCAACGACTCCTGAGGAAAGATACATTCCCACGGGACTATAAGAAATATATTACACTGAATTCGATCCATTAGCTGCTTTCCTGTTTACAAATATTGTAGGATATTACGTGAAATTCGGATACAATGAATGTATTAGTTATATATTTATGTTTTTATCTCAGAACAGCGGATCTAGCAAATAAACGTCTTTTCTTAGATAGATTCATTTTGACAATGAAATTTAGTCGTTTCGTTCTGAACGTTTACGAAAATTTATATATACATAAATACATATATAAGTCTCGGAGTGCTAACGTGACGATAATAATTATATTTTTTCATGAACAAAAAAAAACAAATCATCATCGGTCATCCTTTTTACTTGAATTTCCAGCTAGAGCAAAGGTCTCCAGCAAAGATTGATGGAACTGTTATCGCGTGAGGTTACATAAACAGACAAATAATTTCCTAGTTTTTCTCATTGGATCTATTTCTTCAAGAATCCGCAGCGCTTTCCTTTACGTTCTTCAGACGAATTTTTCTGCTGTCTGATACTTCTGAAAGTTAATTATTGTGAGAATACAGCTAATACGAAATATATTTTTCTTCCGCGATCTGCCTTTCTTCAGATACCGACATCTGCCACGTGTTGAAACACGTTGATTTACATTTTATGGAAATTCTTAAGAAAATTCTTGTCACGCACAACTTTCATGAAAAACAAACGATGTCTCGTTGACGTTTGCACGACTTCGTGGCATACCTATGGAATCAACGGGAATCCAATCACGAATAAACGGATTTTCTTAACCCGTAGTTCTTGATCTCTATTTATATGATAATCCTGCGATATTCTCTATATTAATAAATCGTTACATTTCCTGCGTAACAAAATAAAGGTTCGTATCGTTGCTTCGATATTGTCAAACAGTACGTATTTCATAAATGCACGTTCTACTAATAAATTATTTCGAGCTAACGGGAGACAATAAAAATTTCTATCTGATTTATATTGTCGCAGTCATGTGACAGAGTTCGATTCGTCTGAATCATTGTTGAAATTTTCAACGTAGCTAATCCTATCAGTAGAAGAACTAAAGGAGAATTCTGACTACTAAGACGAAAGTATAGGCTGCCTCATGTATTTTTTATAAAGGCATCCCACTGTGACACTGAGTAATTGCCTGATATTTTCTCGAGGGTCAAGGGGAATCTGGAGTTTGGGTTCAGGTTATTTACTACGTTACGTGCTGTTCACGGGTCTTTGTCTCTGGTAAACTTAAGTTGCTTAATTAACACGAAGAGGTATAATGTTCAACGCATTATTTTGTCATATGATTAATCGATGACAATCAGAAACAGAAAGTGTGCAAGAAACTTCCCTTATGACGTCCTTTATTTACGTTATTAGGTGATTCTACAATTTAGTCTCGGGTAATTGGAGTGGTCATATAAAAAGATGTTGTTGATTCGGTTATATAATTATTACAATATATTGCATCTAACAGCTTTGAATAGTCGTGGAATGTTGATTAATTTTTCCATTCGGAATATGGGTCTTAGTATTCTTTGGTCTGTATTTGAATAACCCTCCTTTGCTTTTCATTTACGTTCACTGTAGTCACGCGAGTTTAATAATATGACAGGATAAATTATCCGTATTTATGTTTTGCTTAATTTAGAGCAATGCACTGTTTTCTTCGTTATACCTAGAGTATATTTACATGGTGCTTGGTACCTTTCTGTCTGCACAATTTTTGTTTTAAGCTTTTTTTACGGTTTCGGATAAATACATAGAACGAAGTCACAGATGCTAAAGTACTATGGGAATTTTAATTTTTTCTCTTAAGTACTTTCATGTCCTGAAATAATTTAAGGAATTCATTAGCATCAAGAATTCAATAACGCCCAACTGACGATGAAGTCACGAAAACCTTTAATATCAAAGATACTATGCCAGTCCTCGAGCACAACTCGTTAGGAACACGAGCGATTTAGAGAACCCTTGATTACGACTAACTACCAAGTTTTGGCGCAATTTCGTGTACACAACTACGCTTTAACTACTCTAAAGTCGCCCGACTTCCCGACCTTTGACATCTCAGTTCATGACTATATCTATTATATCGATCACGTATCGTTTCCTTGAAGGAGTCTGAAGCTACGTTATAATGATACTCTAATACATGTACTATTGTCATACGAATGGTATTTATATTTTTTTAAATATAATAAATACGTATACATTTACGTATGAGAAATATGAGAAAAATTTTCTGAAAAAATCCTTTGCTTGATCCTGATTATTGTTAAATAGGTACTTTCATACATACATAATAATTTATACGTTATTTAATTTAAGCACAAAATCAATACATCGTTATAATAAAATACATCAAAGAATAATGAAATATATGGAATAAAATTCTTGAAATATATACATTCGCTTTCATAAATATACATATATATTCGAGCGCTAAAGAAAGTCCGTTAACGAAACCACTTTTCTCGCAAATTTCCGTTCGCGCGTGAAAAACGTATCCATTCTTCTGAATCCCGCGGTATAAAAAGAGAAAGAAATATTATCCATTATGAAATGCACTTTTCCGCGAGTGCAAGAATTCTTTCTCTATTGTCAATATCTGTATGCAATTTGCAAAAGAAATCACAGCGAAAATATTGCGAATAAGATATTCAAAAGAATTCAGCAGGTTCGCGCGTACTTAAGAATTTCACACATATGACACTCGCAGCATGTTATTCATACTCGTATAGAGAAATTGCTAACAGTCTGAACTACTGAACACATTCATATGGTTGCGCACATTCGTCTCTTCGAAAAACAATAGACTTTGGCTTTGCTTGCTTCTTTTTTGCCGTATCTTGTATGCAGAAATAGACTTTTGTCAATACAATGCTAAGTCTATTATGCAATGCTGTGGGAAAACGCAGTCTAGACGGACATAAGACATTGTCGTGAACATTGATATAAATGCAAGGAAGCACAGCTGCACGTGTAGAAGTTGTCCGTGAATTGTTACTGTTATAAGACGTTAATTTGAGCCTCAATTGAAGGAAGATAAATCTTTGACACGGTGCTTATAGCCGTGCTAAAACCTTTCTAACGTAGATGGCAAATTGAATTTTTAATTATATCCTTAATTATTCAATCCAGAATATTTTTGACTGTGCGTCTTTTCATTGCGTGTTTTTTTTCTTTTCTTCGTTACAGATATCAACGTTAGTCTCTCATAGAGAACGGCCACTATGCTCCGACCGGAGTTTACGCGCTGTTGCGAGAGTCGGCCAAGCTGTCAACTTGGCAGTCGAGCGATTTGTTACTGTAGGAGAAACAATCGCCGACGACAATCCAGAGATCAAACAAGACATGTACGAGGCCTGCAAAGAAGCCAGAGTAGCAGGTAACACACGTTTAATTTTGTTTATACTCCTTACGAATTTGAATGGACTAGTTTATGTTATTTATCAAATATATTACAGCCGAGGTGATTTTACGAAAAAGAAATTCTTTGAAAAATCTTATGTAAGAACAATTGAATTACAATTGAGGAAATTGCGTATGGGAAGAATGATAAAATTGTATGAGGTATACTATGGAATAAAATAAGAATAATGGTGTAAATGGCGACTTGGCGTATTTCGAAAAATTCATTGATTATGAAAGCACGAATAACGTTAAAATAAATGATAATACAAAGAATTTCGTAAAAAGATTGAATGAATCGACAAATTTTTCAAGATATGGTTTTCTATAATATTTCGTTGGATCTGGGATGTTTGTGAGAAGATACAGTAGTTTTTTTTTTATTGCGGTATAAAAAAACTTAATACGGTTCAGGAAGTACGTATAAAAATAACCGTGAAACTTATTTTTACTTCTTCGATCGATGTCTGCTGTCGACTATGTGTATGAACTGTGTCTACTAAAAATTACTAGGTCACAATTCTAAATCATAATGATACCAATTTTCACAATATTTCATAAAGCGAAACTTTCCTATAAAATCTGCAAGACAAGATGATCGATGTAAGCTGACTATCTTTCACACGTAAGCACAATCTCTCACGATGTCATAAAGAACGACGATAAAGTGTAGCGCAATACATGTCTCTGCTCGCATAACCTGAATACATTAGTATAAAATGATTTCGAAAGAATTCTCCAGGTATTACAATGCCAAGAAACAGAATTTCGCAAACACCAAATAAAGTCGATTACGACACAAAGAAAATATTACAAAAGTAAAGCAGATAGGCAATATAAAAAAATCTACTGGTATCTTATAAAATACAAAGGTTTTTATGATATTGAAAACTTTATCATAAATCCAGTTACAATATATAATACGCCGATATCCAATTCACTGAAAATATATGAGTCATTGTAGGGTATTGCACTTCGAAATTGTATTTCGCATATCGGCAAAAAACATATTCAGGGAATTCATTTAAAATCCTATCACCACCCCTAATACAAGGCATATTTTTCATTTGACCGCTACTGCCATTCATTCGTAATAATACTTCTTATTAGTATTCTACCGAACGCTAATACTGTAATATTTCTAATAAAATTGAGTTATTTTTTTATTGAATTAAATTCTAACACCATGTAAATGTCGAGAATACGTAACAAAAAACTCCATACAGGTACATTGAATAACAAAACAAAAATTTAGAAAATCAATAACAACTAGGTGAGAAGACCCCTATCTTGTCCATACGATTTTTAAAGAAAAGGAGCGAAAAACAATAGTGATGACAAAATTAAAATATTATATATAATCATTCACGCAATCACTCATACTGGCGGCCTATCCAAATGGGCACAAATTCAATGATATTCATATGATAGAACGCTTATTTTGACTTCTGGCTATGGTGAGGGATCCCACGGTGTTTGCGTCCAAAATTCGTGTCAATTCCAGTTTCACTTTTCAGCTTCGTCCATTTAACGCCGATCCTGTACCCCACGTGATTTGCCTGACCCGCCAAATCGGTTGCAATCGTTTTGCTTTCTCTTTTTAATTAAAAAGATTTCCTCACTCAGATTAACGGGGAGAAATGAGTTTAGGCCGATCGAGAATTTTCTATTTATGGAACGGAATTTCCTGGGGCCCTGTCGCCTGGTAATATGCGAAGCACAGATATTAAGTTAGCCTTGAACGCTTCTCAGGAATTATGCAGAATATTAGCCAAACTTCAGAACCCTTGTTTTGAAACAAAAGAGGTTTAATAAGGATCGTCGCCAATTCAGTCGATTTGCGCATCAAAATTGTGAACTGGTTCGATAAAGGGGTAAATTTGCGATATATTAGAATCCTTGGCAAAGCATCTCAGGAAACACCTTGACTACAGAACTGTGTCAAGGAATACCCAGACCATAGGGAATGATACTTCAAAATATTTAAACTGCGACATGAGACTGACAGTGCGGATGTTTAGCTTCTTCGTCGCGAGTCGATGAGACTGCATAAAAGATTCTACTGGCTTATTTCATAGTGAAAGGCTGATTTAATTATTCGAAAAACACCTTTACAGAATATTTCATGGGAGAATATAATTATCCTAAGTAGAAATATTATTTTGAAAATCGTGGGCCCATTGAGATTCTAGCTAGACCTGTATTGGTTAAGATGATTTATTTAGGCCAAACTTTATTCTTGTCATGTTTTTATTGACTACCGAATAGAGATTTGTTTTCAGTCAACCGATCGTAAAAAACAGAAAGTTTTCAAGTATTTACTTGTCACGTGTAAAGATGGATCCCAACATTAATACTAAAAAAAATTGACCTACATAGATTTCCGCGTCAAATATTATACAAGAAGCAAAAATTACCATTTTCCATTCTTGATTTACCCTTGAAGTCCTCGTTGAATGTTGAAAATGGAATTTAATTAAATTGTTGTTAAAAAATCATACGTAACCACAAAGAAAATAATTTTAAAAAAATTAATCCCACTGTTATTTTCTATATCATAGAGAACAATAAAAACCGTTATATATATGCTCAATGAATTAAAAAATTATTTACATTATGGAAATGTAAATAATGCAGATGATTAAGGGAAATAATGATTTGTTTATTTATCGCGTCGATGCATCTAAGAGACCGATGGGATTTCTGGAGAACGTGTCAAATAAAATACCGTATTCCGTAAATAGAGTAAAACTTTATCTGTAATGGCTGATGGTCCCTTGAGTCGCCGCTCAATCGAGCTGATTCCAATTCTTGCAGGATGTTTCGTGGAAAATTCGCAAGATAATAAATCTTCCTGGAATGGAACCGTCCGCACAGAATATCCATGCGCTATATATACACATATATATATATATATATATACACATCTGATACATATACTATGGTAAACTGTATGGAACAGAGAAGAAGCGATACAGTATATCTATATAATAACAAACGAGCCACGTAATACCATGAGAGAATGTAGGGGTCACTTTAAAGGGGCAATTTTGTACAAAACTGTTATCGACTCTATTAAATAGACTCGCCATTATCGCATCAAGCTTTATACGTATAGTTGATTTTCTATTATTACTTAGAAGTGCTTCATCCCCGTAGTCGACAGAGCAATTGTTATGACTTCATTGGACAATTTCTTCCTTTATCTTGTATTGTCCTTTAAACTTATTGAAGTTTCTTATTCTGTTCTACATAGTAACTGGAAATGTAGTTGAAAATTATGTCAATGAAATTATGTAACTTTTTTAGTGAACTATCTTAATTCAACTACTTACCTGAGTAGAAATGCAATAGAGCGTTCCTTATTTGAAGTCGGATCCCCATAAGGGCAAAATAGGGCTATTGTAGTTCCACATTATCCTAATCTGTGTACCCTTTTCGAGAAACTACTTTATCGTTGATGTATATTGCATCATTACAATATTATTTGGGGGGCAGTATTGGTGGATATCTCTAATTAATCAGAATCTATTGTTTATACCGATGTCTGTATTTGAACAAGTAATAATATTCTAACCTTACGAGCACGTACAGTTCTCTGTTCTATTATTAGAACTTTCGACCTGATTTCTCGTCGAGATTTTCAAGCATTTTGTTAAAGACAATGCAAGCTGTATTGTTTTGATATCTAGTAGAGGTAGGAAGGCGTGAAAGAATGCGTAAGGATATACTTAACACATTTAACCAATTTTGGTACTGAAATTTAGCTCTCTGGTAAAAGTCTTCAACATTCTAGAATAATCCGGTTATTATCTTTTTATAACTGCTATTAATCCTACAAATATGACAGCTTTATCGCCTATACTGTAAATCCTTAGGAACGTTAAATTCAGACACGGTTCGCCGTTTTGTAAAGAAAACCCTCACATCTCTCAAGATAACATCTATTTTAACACGAACATGAACATGCTTTTTCGCATTGAATATGATATTGGG
>JARPRG010000438.1:1333477-1346965 GCA_031001745.1 Hartigia nigra | reverse complement strand
TAAAATCCGTGACGGTCGACAGTTGCAGTGGCTCCCAATGAACTATTAATTCGCGCGAAATTACCGGCAGTTGCATATGAGAGATTTAAATTAATAAAATCTTGGTCTAATTTTAGTTGAATGATACACTATTGAAATATCCTTTTTTATTTATCGGTACAATAATTCAATATATGGTCATCATTAAGATGCAAAAAAAGGTGAAACCGAAAGAAGCACTATGCGAATGTGTAGTAAAAATGAAGAACAGAAATGCGAAATGCATGGCGGGTTGCCAAATGGTGTAACATTGCGTGAAATGGCAATTTGCCCACGGATTCGCCTACGTTCAACTATCCGTCTATCTAACTGTCTTTCTATCGATCTATGTCTTATTGTTTCTTCAAAACTGATCGCGGAAATGGGCATTGTCAGAACTCTATTCGAAAATTGACTTTTAGGATGAGCATGAACTGGCGATTAACCGACTCAAAATATTTATTAAGTTCTTTTAATGCAGTTTTTGATAGTGAATTATATAAATGGAGCGACTGGATCTTTTCAACGATGTAAAGTGTATCTATTAATGAAGGTAAACTATCTTTGATAATATACACGAACTTTTGGTTATTATCTAAGATATTAAAGAAACCGAATATTCCCACGTAAACTGACGTCATTATGGGATTAGTGAACCTTAATCAGCAATCTTACATATCGGCGGTACATTCAAAATTCGCGGTCACTTCGCATTGATGAATATTTATATTACAATTCAAGAATTGATAGACACTGCATTCGTTTAGAATGTATTGGTTAAATATCGTTTCTGAAAAATTTCAATTATTATTAAAATAATCAACCGGGGATCACCGTCCATTGTTAATTGTTTTAATCAATATCGTTCGTATAGTTCTTACTTGTCTATTTATATCTACACGATCTCTTATGGTCGTTAGAAGTTAACGTGCGAAACACTCATTTGTCCTAACAAACATGAAATGGGGTTGGCAGCCCTGAAGCAGTTGGAGAAAAATCGAAGCCCATGTTTTTGTTTTTAATATTTCCCCACCTTTTTTATTGTTCTTACTTTCGACCGAGAATACGTCATTTCCAGCAGGTCAAGGCGTACACGTGTGTAAGCATGGTACTGTAATATGCCTATCTGCATGAAACACTCTAAGGTTTCGTTATCAAGGTAACTTAACAGATTACGTTACACATAGTTAATCACCTTTGACTCTACCGAGAGTAACTTGCGAATGTCCTAGATTTTTTTTTTCGTTGCTACATGACTTTTATCGCGACAGAACTTAATTTTGCGGGATATATAAACGGTTTATACGTCATTATACATCCTGTGAGAAACGCTGTTGTATTTTGAGATAATTAAATTGAATTGATGAAATTTTAAGAGAAATTGAATTCATGTGGGTCCATAAGGAACAACGTTTTTTTATAGTCCCTATCCAAAATATTGCACGACTCTCGATAATCATGGGAAAAATCAATACATTATAATAGTTTTAAAAATTAATGATGTAGATGGAGCCAAACTCCTGAACTTTATACATATTTCACTGGTAGATGTTTCTCGACACTGGAGCCTCTGTGGCTGTTACGAAAAATCGAAGGTCGAAGGTCGGAAGTCAAGAGTCCTAGATATTTCTAGATGGGCTTGAAGAATATACACTCCGAAAAAAAAGAATAAGTTCAATCATTAATGAAACAATGATTTGCCGATGGGTTACAGATTATCTTTAAAACTTCGTTAAAAATCACCAAATCATCAAAATCGTAAAGATTAATATATTATTTGCGATGTATAAACCTTCCTTTAAATAATAAAAATTGTAAATGTTTTTTTTTTAAGTGAAATACACGGTTGACTTTTTGAACTCTTATCATTGATAAAGTATACAAAATTGGACTACGCCGACATGTGAGTGACGTGACAGTACCTTTTCATCCGATTTTTTTCGAAACCTACCCTTATCTGGTTTATGTCAATCTAGACTAACGGTGACGGCAATCGATCCAACTTGACCTGAACACAAATAAGAGCTTCAAATCCCAATTAACCTAAACCTCAGACAGCAATAAATTGATTTGACATAACAAAGTCACATAACCCGAGCTCGGTCGAAATAACAGACACAAATTTTAGAATCTATTCAATGCATTTCATTCGACTGATATTTGTGCATTTTTGTCACATAGCCCAATCCAAACCTTATCGAGATTCAACGAAATCTATCTTGACAGAATCTAATTTAACCTAAACTAACGTTACTTATCGACCAAGAGGGACGAATCGATTTACTAATATCCTGATTGGTTTTATTCACGTGGTACCTGAATCATGCCCATCCCACATTTGCAGGCACAAAAATGGGAGCAGTAAGCTTTGATTGCGGAATAACAGAGTATTATGAAGTATCAGGGTGCGACAAATTATACTAAAAAATCGATTAACACACACATCTAACTACTCTCATTAATAGTCTCAGGAAGTTTTTGGAAGACTAAAGGAAGACTTTTGATAAATATTTGTAATATTGAATGGTAGCAAATTCCACAATATAAAAAATGATGAATACGAAAAACTCATATTTCAAATGCAACGTCCTATTCATTATAGTTGTATTTAACCTGAAGTTCTTTCGAAGACTTAAAAGCGAGGCGTAGCTTGTGAAAATGAATAACGATTTTCATCAACATATTTCTTTCATTAAATCAGCACTGGAAAGAATTAGTTTACGTTTTAAAATTCAAGAATAATACAAAAAATGATATTCTTTCAAAATACGAATATTCAATATAAATGAGGGTTTTTCATTGTTCTAGGTTCGGCAATCGAGAAGCTGTGTGAATGTGCTATGGAGGACAGCCTGGCTGACAGAGGATCTGTTGTCAGAGCTGCCAGATGTCTTTTAGGATCCGTAACAAGAGTGCTACTCCTAGCGGACATTGTTGTTGTAAAACAACTTTTGCTGGCCAAGGACAAAGTCGCTCGAAGTCTTGGACGACTAGAGAGCGTCTCGAACTTTACGGAATTCGTAAAAGCCTTTAGTCAGTTCGGGGCGGAAATGGTGGAACTTGCACATTTGACTGGCGATCGACAAGTAAGCTGGTTTACACCACTGTATTTTGAAATTTGTTGTTAGCACCCAGGGTAGAAAATTTTTAAAGTTGAGGCAAACAAATGAAATGTAAAGTCATTACTTCCAGGTGAATCGCAACGTTGAATAACACGTCGTGAATGACACCCTCTTTCCTTTGTAATTTCTCATATTTTAACCTTAGAAAGACACCCTATAAATCCCATCCTTAAACGGACACCTTAAGGTCTTTAGTATCCGACAGGTTTCTTATCGATGTTATTGAGAATTGATAGATCTGATAAAATTCTATAGAATACATTGACATGTCTACTAAATCATCTGATAGCGTTTTCCCCAAAAAATAATTCAAAAATATATTTTTTTTATATCCAATTTTTAGCAAAACCTTGAAAACATGAAATTACTCGGACACGATAGACTTTCCTTCAGGAAGTCTTTCTAGGGTTAAAAGCGTCCAAAAAAGCTTTCACATTTCAATGTAATATTCAGTCAACTGACAATAACGCTAACAATGCGACAAATATGTCGGACCAAATGAATTTTTCAGATTCCCCTGAACAGAAAGAAAAAAGTAGAAAACAATGAAGATTCGCGTGGATCTCAATTAGCCAGTACGGCGGCAGCAATACATATTTCATGAAATTTGTGGAGTCAACTTTTTCGAGCGACTAAAAGACCGTTTTAATTCGGTTGAATTGCCCTATTTATTCACTTCCATTTCATACGTATTGTTGTAGGGATGGTATAACTATATCAACACAAAATTGACCAAGAATTGCATATGATTTGCATACCGCTATGCGCGCTGATAGAAATTTAATGAAAAATGTATACGCAGTAATCATATGGGTCACCGGAGTCTCGATTGAATAAATTTTTGGCTCCACCATTTTTCTGTCATTTATATTGTTTGTCATGGAATAAATTTTCTCTTTCAAGCATTTTACTTGTCGCATTTTTTTGTAAACAATGCGCCTTCGTCATCGTGCTACATTTTCATTGCCTATTCGCCATTCGATTTCCCAGGAGAAAATATTCTTGAGAAACTACATTTAATCAAGAACAAAGAAAAATTCCCAGTGCCTTACGGCGCTGGAAAATTGCACAAACGAACATGGGAATTCAGTGGGAACTTATATGATGTTTCACCATGTTTACTTTCGTCTTCTTTAATCGACTGTTTTGCTGTTTTTTTTTAAGAATGATCTCAAGGATGAAAGGCGAAGGGCACAAATGGCTGCGGCGCGTCAGGTTCTAGAAAGAAGTACAATGATGCTCCTAACGTCAAGCAAAACGTGTCTAAGGCATCCGGAATGTCCTTCAGCCAAAGAGAATCGGGACACTGTGTTCTGCCAAATGAGAAGAGCCATGGATCTTATTCACTACGTCGTTAAAGATGGCGTCCTTGACTGCAGCGAGTCCCAGCAGTCCTACTCCAATTCGCAGGTATTTATGTGATTCCATTAATGTAATTATTCAAAGAGAGACGCTGCATAGAATAATTTCTTATAATAATATAAATTCACAGACCAAGGTCTAATAGAATCTCAAAGAAATTTGCGAAATTTCAGGATAAAAGTTTCGACCTGCAAAAAGTTTTCTTAGCATTTACAATTGCGCGTATATGAGTGACATTATCGGTTATCTAACGAACCGAGTGAATAAACGTGAATTCCATGCAAGAATGGATAAGATGCTAATGAGGCTGCGGAACATTAAAGAGTCTTTAAGAGGGTTCAGCTCGTGGAAACTTCTAAATGATACCCACCTGCCTATCAATGTTCCCTGATTGGCTGGTACGATATCATAGAATTTTATGTAAAAAGCTCTGCCATATTTTACATCCTTATAAATGTTTAAATTCGCTCGGAGATACTAATCTGGAATATGTTATGTATAGCTACTGGTTCATAGAAACAGAAACATGTTTACGTATTAAAGAGAAACTGGAAAGGATCCAGAATCATCAAAATATGATTGATCACCCTCTTAACCAGTAGCTTTTATGGAAAAGCTTTTAAAATAAGTTTCGAAAGCTATTTGCGTTACAAGCAACGAACATTGAATTGCTTAATGGGAAATCAAACAATTTTACAAATGTAAATAACAAACAATCAACCAAATCATTTTTCACTTCCCCTTTCATTTCACTTTATGAATTTTTCATTAATGCGCACAGATGACCATTTCTCCAAATTTAGATTAATACGAAAACAATACAACACCATATTGTAACTTAATGAACATAATCATTCATACGATATTAATGGTAAATCATTTTTCTTTCTCTTTCAGAGCCCCCAGCAGGAAGATTGGGATAGTAGTACAGTCTGTTCTGCGTTAAAACACTTTGAACGTCTCGTAGAAACAACAAGAATGACACTACTGGGTCCAGGCTGTCGAGAGACCTTGACAGCAGCCTTGGACACCGTGGTCGAAAGAACTCAAGATTTCACTGATAGTGCATACACTAGCCACGAACATAGAGAAAACATCCTTTTACTATGTGACAGAGCGAAACTCGAACTTAACACACTTCTAAGGATTGGCAACAGTATGGTAAGAGACAGAATTAAAATACTTAAATGATTTGAAGTTTCAGGTTATTGTACACGCGATATTCAAATTTCATATATGATATTATTCGTTATAGAATTTTGAAGGTGGTGGGGGTTCCCCAAGTTCCGAAATGGAACAAGCTGTTCTGGGGGTGCTAAGAGCAACAAGAGACCTTAGGCAACAATTAAGCACCACAACGATGGAACAAGCTGGTGATCTTGGTCAGGTGACAAAAGCTGGCCAAGAACTTGTTTCTACTATCAGAAATCTCGCACTGGCTAATGACGTCGATAGGCTACAGGAGAGCAGCGATCGATTTCATGAATACATCGAACATATTCTCGAAGTACGTCCAATAAATAACGAATAATTTATACGTATTGGTGATGGTCCCACTGGAATTTTCTAATCAAGAATTTTATTCGTATTTGACAAGATTTATATTCTCAAGGATATTCCTGATTTATACGATTACATGTATAATACCTTATAATCCAGATATCGTGAAAGAAAAATTGCTGAAAACTTTCCTTCAATTTATAACCAGATTTATCGTGTCAAATAATAAGTGCAAGATAGGCCATTATTAAGAATTTATATAAAATTTGTATATCCAGTATGATCGTTGCACAATCGTATAACGAATGTAGGTCATGATCTCGTGCAGTCACAGTTTCTTATTAAATTTGAACATATAGTGTAGCAACGGTACAGAAACTTATAACATTTTTTATGCGCAGGTATGCAAACTTTTGAGACACGTCGCTCTCTCCGAATCGTTGCAAGTGTCGGCGAAGTTTACAGAAATCAACCTGAGAATATATGGTCCTCAAGTTGTGACCGCAGCACACACGTTAGCTAGGCATCCGACAAGTAAAATTGCTAAGGAAAATCTCGAAGGTAGATTAATTATTTCTTTTATCTATTTCATTTATATAGTTATTCGTATATTACGGATAACACGTATTAGGTTTAAAAGCATCATCGTATCACGAAAAAAATATATTATGATAATCAAAATTGAACTGTCGTACATTCGAGAAAAAAAAATAAATAAATGCATCAATAGCCATTAAAAAAAACCGACTAATTTTCAGCAAAATAATTGTTTATTTTTAGTTTTTACGGATATGTGGCAGTGGCTAATGTCAGACGTAACAACAGTCGCAAAAGACGTCCTGGAGTTGAGTCAAAATCGACCCGAGAAACAAGTTTACATGTCTTTACCACGTCCAGGTGTAAGTAAAAACCTGAGTATTATCATAGTCATGCAATTAACATGTCAGTAGAACATAATAAATATTATGAACACAATTCAAAAACAATGCAAAATGACGAATTTTACAGAAACACGGTACAACGAGCAAGCCTTTAAAACCCGTAAGACTGGACAGCGAAGAGCAGGCAAAGATAGCGAAGGCCGGTTTGGAAATGAAGCTGATCACGTCGGAAATGGATGCAGAGACGGAAAAGTGGCAGGAAAGCGGTGCCGCCCTGGAGGAGAATAACGACATAGTGAAACGCGCTAAGAACATGTCCTCGATGGCATTTTCCATGTATCAATTCACACGTGGTGAAGGTGCCCTAAAGACGACGCAGGACCTCTTCACGCAAGCTGAGTATTTCGCTGAGGAGGCCAACAGATTGTACAAAGTTGTGAGACAATTTAGTTACCAGGTACGTGAGGCCATTTTGGTCTTTCTTTTCTCTTACACCTTTCTCATAATGGAAATGACAATTTGATCTTTGTTTACGGTTTCTACATTGGACTTGATTCCGAGTTATTCGTGCTGTTGAATACTTTACTTAAACTTCGTTGTTGAAATTCCTCTATTTATCTATTTCTCTCTTTCTCCATTTCCTTCTACCCACCCCTCTTTCTCTCTCTTTCTCTCTTTCCCTCTTTCTTTCTTACTCACTCGCAAGAACTCTGTCGGAGCTACATCCAAAAAACCTCACGCGTTCGAAGCATTTTGGAAATTGAGCTTTTTTATTTTGAAAAGTTTGTAATTAACGTTATTAACGATGCAAGTTTATAATATACTCGGTAATGAATCAAAAGTGTCTTTGAATGATATTCGGAGAATTTGAAAGTGGAAGTTCATCAAAGCATTGAGATAATATGTATCTGTACTATGTTAATTATCTGTGGCATGCTTGGACTCTTTAAAAAATAGACGCTCATACATGAGATGTTTAATGTCTTTATTTTCGTGTATACAACTGCCGGGGATTCATAATATTGAAGGTTACTTGGAGATGGCTCTTTGGGTCGTTTTAGCATTAGACATGTTCGAATTAACACGTTTGCTGCCCTCTCGACTCTCCTAGCTAGACCGAATAATATCTAGTAACTCGATATCACTTTGAATTATTCTTCTCTATCTTACCAACAATTGCTAACCTGTAAAATTTGTATTATACGACCCTCTTTTTAACCCTTGCTCTTGAATGCCTTCACCCAGGTAACGTTTTCAATCTTTACTTTAGACCCTTTGGGATAGAAGTCATTGTTCGCCTGTACAATATCCTCTCATCGTCATATTACATTTCTTTGTCATTTGACGATGCTTCCCGCCATCTTCGTAATATACGGGCATCGTGTTATGCAAGATCACTTTCAGTAGGATGAATACGACGATCTTTGTAATGCGTTATAGCAACCATAATTCCTTACTGAAACTTATGTTTAGCACGCATAATAACTTTAATAAAAACTGTATAATATACAATGATCATAAATGACACGGTCACATAGTTTTGATAATTTTAGGTTCTTTTTTCGTTTTTCATTAAGCATTTTTCTATAGAATAAACAGTTATTTGAAAACGAGGCTTACACTCGGAATTTTCAATGTACAGTCTTTTACGGAAAATTACCATTGCAAATTTGCAATCGTCAATACATCGATACGCTAAGACCAAGATAAATTTCTATTCTTTGAAATTTAATGAAACAAATACTTCTTTTGTAGTATCTTTTATCTAATATTTGATTTCAGTTATTTTCGTATGACGAATTTATGAACTAGTTCATTATCCACAATTACTTTTAAACAGAACTTTAATGTCACATTGTTCTCTTGACACGTTTATTTATAATGCGAAGTAAAGATATTATTATAGTTAATTTCTATTTTTTTGGTCAATAACATAATCTGGTTTCTCTTAAATAATACAATGTAATCCACACTGTTTGAAGGATATACGAGTTTTATGATCACAGAGCTCATCGAACTTGTGTGTCTCTACATAATTGTGGTTTTGCTGGTAAATCCATGTCGTATACGTATATCAACAATTTTTTGTGTACGATTAGTAAGGTGTGTTTTAGATGCTACGGGAATGCTTCGCGTCTGTGGACGACGTCTATGTGCATTGTGGTCCCCCTCCTTCCACTATCTGGGGCATGAATATTATGTCTCAAAGTTTTTGCCAGCTTCGAGAATGACCCTTGTCTATCGCGAAAAGCACACTTTTTCTGTCTTTTCTTTTGTTACACGTCACGCTATGCGACGGAAGAATCAAATGAAATTTTAAGATTCATTAAATAACAAAAATCATATTACAACGATATATATTTTGACGTATTTTTTTTGTATTAACAATTTGTGATGACGTGTTCTCGTCAACAATGTACCACGAACAAGACAAAGGAATTTAAATAAAATATACACTTTCCATTCCGTCAACGCGAATACTTTTTGTGCGATAATCGGTATCCGCGAAGCTGGCAAATACAAAAAGGTCTGTACTTTTTCGCTGTCATTCACGCAATCATTTAAAACTTTCTTGTCTCATTGTCAGACTTTCTATCTCCTTCTTGTTAAGACTCTGCATTGTGTTCTATTAGGATCAATAGATGGTACAGTATTTGCGTTTCGTCTATTAGATTGCAAATACGCGTACGGGCGTCTCGTATAAATAATATAATTATTAGAAAAAAAAAAATAAATAATAAACTCAAGCCATAGGACTTGGTTGTTGCTTTTGAGATCACTGAGAATAATCGAAGCTATATTATAATAAGATGTACAAATACTCCCGCAGAGCAAACATGTTCTGAGATTTCGCTTAACACTAATATCGTCCTAAAGGGTTCTTTTAAAAATTGACTAGACACTATTAATATTCGGCAAAAAAACTTCGAAGTATATTTCAACACGTTTAAGAAATACTTAAATCATTAATTTTTTATAGTACATCAAGATTTATAAGAAAATGTGACAATGAAGATTTTTTTTTAATTCGTTACTTTGGCAAGTATTAACAATACAAAATTGATGAATTTTTCGTATTTTCAATTTTCAAAGTTTCTTTATTTCAATACTTATCTAATAGAATTATGCCGATATAAAAAAAAAAAACAGGTAGTCCATTATTTAAAATGTATATTTATGGTATACATCGTACATTCGAAACTGATGCAACACGTTTGCTTTGCGAGTAATTAATCGACGAAAGTTTGGATACAATATTATATGGGTGCAGGTACCGGGCGGACCGCACAAGAAGGAGCTTCTCGAGAATCTTGACCGCGTACCGACTTACGTCCAACAACTTCAATTCACTGTGAAGAATCCTACCGTGGGAAAAGCCGCCACCTTTACGAAAGTCGACAACGTAATCCAGGAAACAAAAAACTTGATGAACGTGATTTCGAAAGTGGTCACCACGTGCTTCGTTTGCGCCACAAAGGTAAGCATTGGATTTCGCCTAAATGCTAGTGAGACCATTAATACAGTAACGTACAAAGATCAGAGGACTAGCACAATTTTGATTGACATAAAATCACAAAATTATGCATTACATGTAAATTGCACAAAATTCCTATGTGCTAAATACAATATATTTATTGCACATACGGTAGACAGTGGACGAATTATTATAGATACAAATTTCAATTTAGTGCTGGTCCATGTCTTATAATAGAACTACTGCATACTAATATAACTGGTTTACCACTCATTAGATAATTTTCTTTGAATTTTTGTATTTAACAAATTAACACCTCTTTTATCCCTATACACCGATAGGTACTAATACAAAAATAATTTATGTAATTAGTCGAACCTTAGTCGAGTAACTCACTAATTATATCCCACTTGAAATTAACTTCCAGATCAGTTTGTTTACATCATACGCGTCACGTACGTCTAAGTTGAAGCGTAGCTAAACATAATCGTCACCAGAGCTTCTAATTGCAATCTGCCTATTAATAACACGCAATACGTCTATATCATAAAGACTTTCGAAATTTCACACAATAGCACGGTATCGGCATGCCGGAGTACGTGGAGGTCAACACGACGTCATTGCCAGGTCCAGTGGAAGAGGAATGTCTATACCCAGTTAGCCCTCGACTTTTACCATCGGGAAGTCCTTACGTTCAGCCTCATCCGTTAACCTCAGCCCAACTTCAAAGTATCCTAAGACCTCAGCCACAACAAACGCTCTTCAGATTCTCCAGTCCTTGTTCAATCACCTCACAAAATCTTTCATATCCATTTCATCCAAACTTATTTTCAACGGCGTCCGTCGCATCGCAAACGCCATACAATTTGCAGAACTTACAGCAGCAGCTACAGATGCATCATGCGCAGCTGCACCAATTAAGACACGCCACCTTACCGAGATAACATTTAATTCTGATGATCAGCTGCAAAACACAAATCTCTCAAGACGAACCACACTTCTTTCTTCTCTTCGTGCTTCTTCTCGTTCTGTTTCACAGGTTTGATTGCTTTCGTTTCCTCTTTTCTTTGCATTTTTTTTTCGGTATGTTTTTGTATTTTGTTAGGTATATTATTACCTATTTTTATCTTGTGTTACATTCTTCACATTTAAAAATAATAATAATTTAACTTAGTACAAACCTTCGCAAATGCCTTTTTGCATGTAGTCAGACGCTTATTTTGATTTAGATCTTTTAGGTAGATACTTGAGGCTTGGTTTTTTCGATTTTTGTATTCATTCAAACTCATGTTTTTCTTGAATTTTGAATAACAGAAAAAAAGTGTTTTTAAAGCTATGATTGAACCAGGGACACTTGGTTGACTACGGAGCAGTGACATTATTATGCATTGTGTATGTTACTAACTATACATTTAATAAACTTTCAGATAACACTTTTACACGATTTTATGCATATAGCAATTGTCTAACAAGAAATAGTTTCATTAACAACTGTAATTGCATTCGTATGTTACATATTAATTAATGAACTTTGAACAAGCTACACTACACAAAAATTTTTCAATATGATCTTATGGAAGATACGATACCTATTTATATTTATATGGAAAAAGTTCTGGACACGAGTGTAATTGATTACATAGAAAATATTCGTGAATTAAATAATTATTCTGAAATATATTACAGCTACACAATATCTGCATGATATACAATTTTTTCGAATCGCGGAAAACATAAAAGACGCGACTCATAAAACATTAATTACTCAATAAAAATCATAATTACAAGATCAATATATTAATTCCATTAATGAACTGGCATAGCAGAAATTCACATAGCATAACTCTCAGATACAATAACACCGAAGAACTTCATAAATGTACAAGCGACATAATAACTTTTGAAATTTTCAGTACAACCTGGATTTCCGAGGTCTGTCGGCGCGTGGGGCCGGCGGCTCGCCGTACAGGGGCGGAGAAGGTGCAGGTGCCGACGGCGATGGTGGCGGCGTTGGTGTCGACGGCAGCAAGACGGGCTCCGCCCCCGGCAGCGACCCGTCTGTCTGACAGTTCGGGATGGCCCGACGGGCCAAGGGGGACGCCCGCCGCACCCGGGTCTCCTTTTTGCTTTTCTAGAGGAAAACCCTCCTGCCCCCTAGCCAACTCCTTCGACAGCAGCGCCCGTTACGCTGTGTCTCCTACGGATGCAAATGCAAATGCAAGTGGAGACGCAGATGCAGAAACATCCGACGTCCGATCCTTGCGTTTCCTTTATGTCCTGCGTTTCCGCAAATCCTCTCTGCACCATTTGCTTTTACCTGGGTCTAATTAAATCCTCGACGATTGGCATCTGCTGCCCTCAAGATTGGAACGACGACTCGTACGAGTGTCACCCAGCTCTCCGTCGGGAAAGCATCCTAGCATGTCATTTACTTGTACAGCTTTTATCTACTCTGTAGGTTTTCCATCCGTTAAGCAATTCGATTGTTTGCCAAGGAATTTTCGAGGATCGCGTCTCCATTCGGACATATTCGAAATTGTCGAGAGTCCGAACGGGGACGGAGGTATTTACACTCTGCGCTGTCAATTTTGCGTCATTCAAGATTCCTTTACTTTATCATACTCGGATATATTTCAACAGCACGCTTGAAATATACACGCGAATATTTTCCGACGATCGAATAAGTGTACGCGGGACTTTTAAATGTTTTTGGAAATTTATATACATCGTGTGGAAAGTCTTCGCACTTTGGCGCTTTACATTCGGCATTTTTTTTTTTTCGTCTGACCTCGCCATATCCTACTGCTTGAAATGACGTGCGTAGAGCAACTTTGCGTTAGACTTCATCAAACGGTGCACTGAGATAATTGTTGCAAAAAATGCTCGATCGAGTGTCTGCTGTCTGGAGGAGAGTACTTTTTTGTTTGACACTTACACGCTAGCCTTATTTACTTTTTGGAGGAGCGTCAGTTTTCCTAAGGGCCAGACAATAGCTCAATGTTTAATGTTCGCTGTTATAATGGCGTAGTCGCAATAGTTACAAAGTGGAACGTGAACGTGCTATGGAATCGCGATGCAGCTGCTATAACTCAATAGGAGTTAAATACCACAGAGATACGGCCTGATCAGA